>CM046811.1:52293237-52346686 GCA_025617385.1 Murraya koenigii | reverse complement strand
TTATTAGAGAAAGCTCAAGAACATTACAAGAACAATTCACACACTCTCACAAATTCCTCTCAAGAGCTTTGTTATACTTCTTATGCTTTCTTACTCTTAGACTTATATCTCACAACACAATAGCATAGGTATTTATAGTGAATACAACACAAACATAATCATAACAATACACATCACCTAGCACATTCCACTAACCTTTCATCATAACACCAAACATATTCCACTCACCTAACATGCTCTAAAGGAATCCTTTAATGGCATCAAATGTGTAAAGCTAGCCTCCACTCAACATTGTAGACGCATGATGATGAAGCATGATGATGGAGCATGATAATGGAGGGCCATGTACAACTCAACACCTTATTATTTTGTAAACAAGTTTATTGTTTTTTTTCAACACTCCCCCATAAACTTGTTTCTGTGACTCTAAGTCTTCTTGCTCGAGGAGTTTAGTAAAATTATCACCAACTTGTTCTTTGGCTTTATTCTTCTTATTTTGATTGAACAATGCCCTGTAAGAATATGCATTTAATCTTCTTTTCGTACTTGTACTTGTTCTCCTTCACTTTCGCCGTTAATTTCTTTGATTTCCACAACCAATTGTTTCATAACACCCAATGAATTTCTCAATCTGATAAAATCTTCTTGTTTCAATGGCTTAGTAAATATATCAACTGCTTGATCTTGAGATTTGACATACTTTATTTGTACATCCTTTCTTTCAATACACTCCTTATGAAATGGTAGCGAGTGTCAATATGCTTACTTCGATCATGGAAGACTGGATTCTTTGATAAGGCAATTGCAGACTTATTGTCAACAAAGATCTCGATTGGATCTATTTGGAGCAAACCCAACTCCTTCAACAAATTTCTTAGCCAAATTGCATGGCAAACACCGAAGTAAGCAGCTACATACTCAGCTTCACGGTGGAAAGTGTGACAATTGGTCGCTTCTTTGACATCCACGTGAAAGCGAGTGTTTCCCATGAAGAATACAAATCCGAGGTACTCTTTCGATCATCTAAATCTCCACTCCAATCGCTATCGCTATATCCAACAAGCTTGTAATCATCAGAGAATGAGTATAATAAGCCAAAATCAATTGTACCTTTTATATAGCGAATGATTCTTTTGCAGCTTTAAAATGGGTGATTGTTGGATTCTCCATATAGCGACTAACGAGCCCCACCGGCATAGAGAATGTCTGGCCTCGTACATGTCAAGTAACGCAAACTTCCAACAAGGCTCTTAAAAAAGTTGGATCAACTCTTTCTTCTTCGTCATGTTTGGACAATTTGACTCGCGATTCCATTAGGCGTACTTACGGGCTTGCAATCATGCATCTTGAACTTCTTGAGTATTTCCTTGCATAGCATTCTTGGGAAATGAATATGCCTTCTTCCTTTTGCTTGACTTCAATGCCCAGGTAGTATGCCATTAGTCCAATGTCAGTCATCTCGAACTCTTTCACCATCACTCTCATAAACTCTTCAAATAACTTTGGATTGCTTCCAGTGAAAATGAGATCATCCACGTACAGGCATACAATCAAAGTGTCAATATGCTTACTTTCGATCACGGAAGACCGGATTCTTTGATGTGGCAACCGCGCATCATGGTTTCAACAAAGATCTCTGCGCTTGGATCTGGCCGGGAACAAACCCAACTCCTTCAACAAATTTTCTTAGCACAAATCTGCATGGCAGCAACACCGGCGCGTAAGAGCTTACATACCCGCCTTCACAGGTGGAAAGTGTGACGACTGGTCGCTTTTCGACATCCACGCCGGAGCAGCAGCTCCTACTTAAGACCACAAATCCGTAGGTACCTCTTCTGATCATCTAAATTTTACTCCACCGCTATCGCTATATCCAATGCCCTCAGAATCATCGTAGAGAATGTTGATACGTGTTCCAAAAATCAATCAGACTTTTCGGAGAGCAACGAATGATTCTTTTTGCGCCTTTTAAATGGGCGATCGTGGGATTCTCCATATAGCGACTAATGAGCCCACGGCACAGAGAGAATGTCTGACCTCATACATGTCAGAACTGAAACTTCCAATCAATGCCTTGAAAAGTCGATCAACTCTTTCTTCTTCGTCATGTTTGACAATTTGACTCCGTCATTCCATTGAGGATTTACTTGCTCAAGTAATCATGCATCTTGAACTTCGAGTATTTCCTTGCATAAGCATTCTCGGGAAATGAATATGCCTCTTCCTTTGTCTTGACTTCAATGCCCAGGTAGTATGCCCATTAGTCCAATGTCAGTCATCTCTAACTCTTTCACCATCACTTCTCATAAACTTCTTCAAATAAGTTCTGATTGCTTCGCTGAAAATCGAGATCATCCACATAGTTGTGCATGCAATCAAGATGTCTCCATCTTGACTTCGACATAGAGAGCATGTTCAGTGTGGGCATTTGGTGAAGTCATTCTCTTTGAAATATTTGTCAATCTACTCTATTCCATGCCTCGGTGCTCGCTTTTAACCCATAAAGTGCCTCTCTTCAATCTCTGCTAACTTTGTCTTCATATCATTCCACCAACATAGCTCAATGGTTGTTGATGTAGACTTTTCTTTGAGAAATCCATTTAAGAAGAGCATTTTACATCCATTCGATGAATCTTCCACTATGTTTTGAGCTGCTAAAGAAATGATTAGTCTTATAGTTTCCATTCTAAGCATGCGTGAGCAAATACTCCATCATAGTCTATGCCAGCTTGACTATAGCCTTTTTGCAACTAACCTCGCCAGCAGCCTTTCAATCTCACCTTGAGCATTTCTCTTCGTCTTGTAAACCCATTTGACACTCAGAGTGGCTTTGTGACCTTCGGGAAGTGTAGTAAGTTCCCAAGTGTCATTCTTCACTGTGGCTTTGATTTCTTCATCCATCGTGATTCTCCATTTTTCATCTTGCATGCCTTCTTCAAGTAAACCGCTCACAATCAGATAGAAAGAGGCAAAATGAGAGCGAGATTATCATGTTACCCTATGTAGCCATCTTCACAGATCTTCAAGACTCTCCGTCAGTTCTTCGTCCTTTCACTTTAAGCAGTGATGGTGGTGAATCTCCATATGCTATGGTCGATGTCAGAGATAGATAGTGGACTAAACTCTGCCTGCCTTGCTACTACTTGCTCCTTTCATTGTCTGCTCATTTTCTTCAAAAGGAAAAAATTGAAGTCATCCACACGTGAGAGCCAAAATCATTCTCCTTCTTCCTCAAAGATTACATCTCTGGTCTAATCACGATCTTTCCGTTGTCCGGATTGTACAACTTAGTATCCTTTTAGAATTGATGTCATAGCCGACTAAGATGAACTTCTCACTTTATCATCCGGACCTTGGCTCTTCTCTCGTCTGCACATGTACACGGGCACACGCTTCCAAAACCCTCGATGGTTATGCTGTGCTTTCTTCCACTCCACGCTTCGGTATGTCCTGTCCCCGACACACCTCATCGACCATGGATCGGCCGATCAAGAGATTGCACAAGCGCAAATTTCCAGCCCCAAAACTCTTCAGTAGTCCTCGTTCCTCGAGCACTACCCCATCCACGTCGAGGATAGTCCCGTCCTCTCCCGCAACACCATTTCTGCTCTGGGGATCTTGAACTGGCCAGTGGCGCCGATTCCATTTTCATCAAAACTCTACAAATCTTGAAGTGAACTCCAACCTCGACCGATCTCAATGGCCTTGATTCGCTGTCCATTTCTTCTCTTCCGACGCAGCTTTGAATCTCTTTGAAAACTTCAAAACTTCTGGATTTCGCTTTAAAAATAAGCAACCTAAGCTTTTCTTGAAAATCATCCTAAGAAGAGAAGGAAGTAGTTACTCTACCAAGAGAGGTTGGCTTGAACTGGACCCGCAGACACATCAAGACGATGACAAGCCTCGGAGTGGCTCTCCGAGCTCTCAGTTCTGACCCTTCTGGAAACTCTTTCTAAATTGCTTGCCAAGTAAACATCCTTCACAAACTTGATCGATGATCGATCAAGGTAGACCTTTTTCACCATGTTCTTTCTCGACAAGAGCTCTAGTCCACCTAAGTCAAGATGTCCATATATCCAGTTGCCGATTTCTAGGTATGTAATTCCTTACGACAAAGTTCTCGAGACTATAACATCATATCTCCAATATTTGTAGGTGGAAACATTCTATTCTTTGACATTTTCACTTTTGTAATTAAGCTTTCTGATTTGTCATCTTCAAAGATCTATAATCTTCAAGATGAATATCATAGCCTTTTTTCTAAAAGTTGACCTAAATTGAGAATGTTGCTTTTCAAGACAGGTTAGCAGAACGTTGTTCAGTCAGGCTACCATCTTTTATGCGGAAAAAGAGTTTTTCATTTTCCTTCATCGTACTTTCGAATCATTCTGTAAAGGGCGTTACCATTCACTAATCTATTCATCTCTACAAAATGCTCGCTTTCCACTCTGCGCGACAGCACCTCAGTCAAGATACTGTTATTTGTTGACCTCCATTGTTGTTGTCATTACGTGCTAGTAAAAGTGTGGTCATCTCCATCATTCTTTTCTCCAACATAACTAATTTTCATCTACTATGTTGTTTTTGGAAATTCTGCATCTGAAGCATAATGCCGCCCAAATTTTTGACAATTATAGCACCGTGACTTGAGATTTTTCTGGCGCTCCCACCGTGTGGGATTGTTTTTCCTCACCCTCCTGCTTGAGCTTCTTTCTCCTTTCATTATTGAAGGAGTTTTTGTTGTTGAAATTCCCAGCCTGGCCCATGACCACGACTCCCCACTGGGCCCCTCGCCTCTTCCCGGACATAAAGTGCTTTCACCATGGCTTAAGCTTTCTTCTCTCTTCTTTCGAATCGATTTCCATCTCAAGAAATACCTTTCGATCCCTGCTCTCTTTTATCTTCAATTTTTCTCTCATAAGCTTTGTAAACCTTCTTTAGTTGCTCGATCATAGTCTCCAAATCTTTAGTCTCCCCATTGTTACTAAAATGAGGTCAAACTGGAATCTACCGATCAAGTATTTTCTCAATAATCCTTAGCTCTCTTAACCCTTCACCATTTCCTTTTTTAATTCATTAGCAACAATCACAACTCTAGTAAAGTAATCAAAACATTCCTTGATATTTCCATATGTGAAGACTCACCCACCTCTTAGTTCAAGACACGGACTCTTTCAACTTGTTCCGCCTCCTTGTAAGAGGTTTCTAACTTCTCCCACGCCTCCTTCGAGGATGTCAGTTAGCAGTTTATCTTTTCAAAAAGCATCTCATCTAATGATTGAAAGATGAGATACTTTTGTTTTGTTCTTTCTTCTTTAAGTCTTCAAATTCCTCCTTTGTGCCATAGCTAAAGTAATTTTCATTTTGCGGTACTTTCATATCTTTCAAGATCTATCTTATAATAAAGGGAATTATTTTAGCCCTTATAAAAAGAAACTGTAAAATCCGATCTAATTTATCGTAATCAATTAATTAATATGTTGGTTAGCCGTATTCTGAAACACAGAAAAAAAAAAATCATTGGCTTATCAAATGTGGAGCAACATTGGCTTATCTATCGAGTCCTGAAAAAGATTCAACGAAAAACAGAAAAAAATCCACTATCTATTTTACGTCAAGCAATATGTGGAGCAACACCTGATATACTAGTAAAAGTAAGGCTTGTAGGTGGATTGACTTATCAAGTTCTCATTAAAATAGGATCCGCACAAGGAAAAGCAGTTGCCATTCGTTGGTTATTAAGGACATCCGAAAAAGTCCGGGTCGAAATTTGGAAGGCCACAAGTGGCTAGTTGCCGGTTGGGGACTTTTGTGGCAGTGTGAATTTTTCTATGGCGAAGACGAGGGGTGTAGCTTTTATTTAAGAAAGTGGCTAACTTCTGAAGGGGTTAATATTGTTATAAATTATTAACTTTAATTGTGATTTTTAGCTAATACTTCACTTTCTAATTATATTATATTTATTATTTAATTTTAGTAAGGTTTCAACTTTAAAGGTTAGAATTATAAAATAATTAAAAATTTGAATAGTTTTAATATTAATGGAATATACATGACGGGACGGAATTTTATAATTAATCATTCTCTCATCCCAAAAATAAAGGCAAGATTTATTTTCATCCTAATTCCATTTTAATTTAATTTAGAATGTAAAAGTAATTCTCAATCTCATCCCAAATCAGACATGTAAGATCTCATCCCAATAGAAAAAATTATCAACGACAACTTCGCTACTTTGTTGACTTTTAGCCGAAATTACCCCTGAACACATGGCTTTTGTTCTTTTAATTATTGTCCCTCAATTTCTTAATTTATCCTTTCAGTCCTCATCGTTTAATTTATTGTATTTAATTTCAAAATTATCCATATCTATCATTTCTGTTTTAATAGCTCTTATTCATATTCCTTAAGAATTGATTGTTAAATGTCTCAAGTCTAACTTTTTTTAAAAAATAAAATTTTATGATTTTTATCTATTATAAAAATATTTGAATAGAAAATTAATATTATACCTCAAAAATATCTCTATTAAATATAGTTATTTCCTAAATTATAAAACATAACCCTTTTTTTTATTTGACTTAGAAAGATACAAATGTCAAATAACCATGATTAATATATTTTCTTTATAAAAATTCTCAAGATGCCACTTGATTTTTAGATATTAGTAAAAATAAATATATTATTTAGACATTTATATTCAGACTCATTCAAACTTCAACAAAATTCAAATCAATTCAGATTTAAGATAAAAATATAAACACTACCTTAATGTCCTTTCAAGTCTCCCGTGTAGGAAGGAAAATTCATCTTATTTGATTTTCTATGTTGGTTTAGGCTTCAATTGTATATTATTGTATCATATGTTTGAAAATCTTTTAAAATCGAGATTGTCTACCCAAAAACCATTTTATTTCAACTACATGCTAAATTATTGAATCAAATGTGCGTGACTCTATACATTAAATAGATTTTATGAACCTTCCTGGAAGTTCCGTGATAGTTTTTCAATTTCATCTCATTGTCCAAGCACCGTGCACTGCACGATAATTTCACTGCTTTATTGACTTTTAGCTGAAATTCCCCCATGAACACCATATTTTTCAACACACGGCTTTTGTGCTTTTAATTCTCAAATTGATTGGGTCATGACTATCAATAATGACTAAGGTGATATTTTAATTTTGGTCCCCAAATTTTTCTTCTCATCATCATCTCTCAATTAATTTTAAAATTATTTTTATTTATCATTTTTTTTATAGTTCTTATTCAAACTTATTCAAATTTCAGATTATAAAAACAAACATTATCTTAGTGTCCTTTTGAGTCTCCATGAAGATTTATTTTATTTGATTTTCTATGTTGGATTAGGCTTCAATTTAATACTATTGTATCTTATGTTTGAAAATCTTTTAAACTATTTTAAAATTGAGATTATCTCCCAAAAATAAAAAGAATTTACCCATAAATTATAATTAAACAATGGATAGTGCATTCAGTTAATTTATCAATAAAATGAATCTAGAAGCTTTGTAGATAAAAAAGGCATCTTTTGTTACAGTATTTGTAGCAGAAGTAAATATATGAAATAAAATGTTGGAGAAATAGTCCTGGGTAATAATAATTGTGGAAAGAATGGGACTACACCCTCTGTTTACCTTTAAAACTCCACTTGCATAATTACAATTATATACTAAATTAAAATTACCATAATAATCAAATAAATAGACATCGTCTAATTGAATGTGGAAATGATTTCATTAGAAATCATTAAACTAGCACGTACATTTTTTCACATCAAACTGTAAAAGAATCTCATAACATTTTCAAAGAAGAAATCTTTATGACACAGTCTAACTGTAAAAGAATCTCATAATATTAAGATATACATACCTTCACCCTATCCCAAAGTTGTTCAATGTTGCTGTCAGGCATTTCAAGGAACACAAGCTTCTCTGCACAAAGGGTTGAAGGCAATGACTTCAACGGATATCCAAGCCAGTGAAGATACTTCACTTCAGCAAATCTGGGATCTTGCAAATAAGACATCTTACATTTGTTCTCTCCATTGAATGATGAACTAAAGAATTTTAAAAATCTCAATTTATGCATCTTTGTAAAAGTATTGGGATTTAGATGGATCTCCTTTACTGTTGACATATCCAAACAGATGCCCTCAGTATTTTCTGTCCCCTAAAAATTAATTAAAAAAAACAATAAAACCAAAGTCAAATGAAAAATGATTCTTATATTCCACTAATGAATCGCATCGCATCCCCACCAAGACAATTTTGAGGCAAGTTTGTCATTAATTCACAATTAGAGGTAGCTTAGATATTAATTCAATTTTTATTTATTCTTTTGTGAAATTGAGGTGAGATTAGAGTGGGGCTCTCTATCATTACTCCAATCAAATTTCAATAATTCATGTTTATAGTTATTGCTAGGCAGTTCAACTCTTAATTGCAAACGCACAAAAAACATAATAATACAAGTAACACTTAGCATAACAATTCTGTGTGTATAGTACACAAATTGACATAAAAATTTCAGTATGTGTATACTATACAAATTGACATATAAATTATGCTTACAAACGACTATACAAGTTGTCATGACATTTATAATTTATTGCTACATCATCTAACCACTATTTTTCTTTTTCTAATCATTGTCACTCTTTTATTAATTCTAAGACTCCTTAGTTTGAGTGTATGTAAATATATTCATATAAGATTAATGGATTCTGGTCGGACAATTTCCCTATCCAATTCTTTTAGTAAATCATGCATGTTATCTTGTTGTAAAAATCAATAGCAATGAGAGATTTATCAACGAGAACACTTATTCCTATTTCTGGGTAGAAGCCACTTGCATTAAGGAATTTCATTTCTGGATTTACATCCTCACCTTATTCTTATTGACGACATACACTTTATTCTAATCACTATTTTTTTAGTCATCAACACTCTTTAACTGTAAGATGTAAATATTTATATATCAAGTTTGTTAATGTAATATTATTCCAAAATAATAAATCCCTAACAAAATGTTTACCGTATTATATGTAAGAACTTCGTAGATGTCTTCGTGATGCGACAACCGACTGCAGTTTCCAGGATTAATTGATTCTTTTCGGACAATTTCCATACCCAATTCTTGTAGCAAATCATGCATTGTTATCTTATTGCTGTTTGATATGACAATAAGAGACTTATTATCAAGAACACTAATTCCTATTTCTGGGAAGAAGCCACTTGCATCTAGGAATTTCATTACTAGAGATACATCCTCGCCTTTAAAGAAACAAGCAACATCTAGAAAAATATTTTTTCTTTTTCGTCCAAACCATCATAACTTATTTTCAGTACCTCTTGAATACTCGATTGGAGAATGCTTCTCATTTTTTTATTGCAGTTTCCCAGACTTTCTTTTCTTTTCCAACAGAAAACAACCCAAAATTTCAAGAGCTAATGGAACACCTTGGGCATATTGTATTACCTTGCTTGACAACTCCGCATAACCTACATCAGGATGGTTTTGTTGGAAGGCATGTCGACTAAAAAGCTCAAGTGCATGATCATCTTGTAATTCCTTCATCTCATATATTTCTTTGACACCACAATTTTTGAGCACTTGTTCAGTTCTTGTTGTTATTATGATTCGACTCTCCCGCCATGAGCCAACCAAGAATTCTGATTAGGAATTTTATCTGTCTGAAACAAGTCACATCATCAAATTCAATAAGAACCTTCTTCCAGCTGAGCCTTCTAAAGTTAAGGTCACTTTCAGGAATAACATTTTTATCCTCGAATAATTTTGAAAAAAGTTTCTGTTGCAAACAAACTAATCCTCCGGCCTTTGTGATTCTTCTCTAACATTTTGAAGGAAGCAACAACCTTCCAAATTACAAGAGATGTTGTCAAAAATAGCTTTAGCAATTGTTGTCTTACCTATACCACCGATGCCCCAAATCCCCAGAATGTAAACATCTTTTGACTCCGCAACTAGTAGTGACTCAATTTTCTCAACTCTTGATTCTACTCCAACCAATTGGTTTTTGTTATCACACCGAAACACTTCAGCTAGTCTCTTCGAAATGTGATTAGCAACTTGCTTTATAAGTTCCGATCAAGGCCTAGCAAATACATAAAACAAAAGTTAATTCACATGCAAAGGGTAAAGCACCCAATTAAAATCCATAAAATATCATTTCACAAATTATTTTAAAATAAAAATTAATGTACGCTTGTTGGTTATATTTTACTTTTAAAGAATTAAGATAAATTAATATTGTTTTTTTCTTTTTCATTAAGATCCCCGAGATTGTTGTATGGATACTGTCGTAAAAACAAAGAAGAAGTAAGGACATAGATGCAACATAATTAACAAAAAGATTTTTTGACATATTTTTTAAAATATAACAGACACTTTTGAAGACCTCGAGCAGAAGAAGGAGCTCGGGGTTCAACCGACTTTAGGGTACTCGACCTTGACCAGCTTTGACGCCTAGTAAGTCCATCTTCGTGCCAACGGTCAAGTCTTCTGCTAGAGCTGGGTTGACCTCGAGGTCTTCTGCTCGAGCAGCGTTGACCTCGAGGGGACCTGCTCGGTATTACCCAAACATCAGTCCCCCGGTTTCTTGTCTTTGGAGTGAAGCGAGACATGACTGAAAACTTCTTGTTTGGGCCGGCTTCCCTGCCTTTTTATCTTCTCACGCTGAGCTGTCCACCCTTTCTGTCATTTCATATTTAATGCGAGACACGTGGACGAATCTGGACTGTTCGTTTGAATTTTAAAGAGGCGATTACTTGAACAGTCGAGTCCCTTGAGAAGCGTGCCGTTTATTGACGAAACGTGCTTTCCCCTTTAAAAACCCTCAATTTCTTTGCTTAAACCAGAACTAATTGCTTGCAAGTGCTTCTTGCTTTCCTCTTTATAGTCACTGCCATCTCCTGTCGTCAAATCTATCTCAGGTATAAACCTCTCTCCCTCTTCTTGTTCTTGTTTTGTTCTTCATTTGTTGGGTTTCCGGTTCCCACTTGGTAGATTGTGTCAATAGGAAATATGTCAGACACACAAAAACCTCGTCGGATGTCGTCTGAAGAATCATCTTCTTCGAGTGACTCCAAAATAAATAGGATGGTCACAGTGAGAGACCCAAGCTCTGAGGGGGTTATAGTTGTAGGGGAGACTCGGCCGCAACAAGGGGAGAGGGTTAGCCAAAGGTCAGAGGGTGGGTGGTTCCCCATTGATTTTATGAGGTGTGAGACTTCACACCCGGATCTTCTGCTCGAGCTGGGTTGACCTCGAGGGGGCCTGCTCGGTATTACCCAAACTTTATAAAATAGATAAATGTGTAATAAAATGTAGATAGAAAAATTAACCATCACTTTGAGATTCTTTATTCTTACTGAATTAAAATTTATCAGAGAATAAGTAAAAAATTTCGGTCAAATTTTAAATGGAATGACAAATGGAGAAAGGCTTCCCCACCACCATCCGCACATAATGCATTCTTTTTATAGGCAATTATCAAATTAGCCCTTGCTGTTTTTTTTTCTTTCCTTTGGAGCTAAATATTCAACACTTATTGAAGATACCATGTATGTGTTGCCCACAGAGATTCCAAAGAGGAGGTTTGCTGCCACTGAATTTTTGAAAATTTTTTACTATGTATTTAATGTATGAAATGCATGACGGATGATATTTTAATTTAATTATGTTATATAACATTATTGTTGAAAAAATAATAAACTTGTTTACAAAATAATAAGGTGTTGAGTTGTACATGGCTCTCCATTATCATGCTCCATCATCATGCTTCATTATCATGGGTCTACAATGTTGAGTGGAGGCTATCTTTACACATTTGATGCCATTAAAGGATTCCTTTAGAGCATGTTAGGTGAGTGGAATATGTTTGGTGTTATAATAAAAGGTTAGTGGAAAGTGCTAGGTGATGTGTATTGTTATGATTATGTTTGTGTTGTATTCACTATAAATACCTATGCTATTGTGTTGTGAGATACAAGTCTAAGAGTAAGAGAGCATAGGAATTATAACAAAGCCCTTGAGAGTGATTTGTGAGAGTGTGTGAATTGTTCTTGTAATGTTCTTGAACTTTTCTTAATAAACTTTGTGTTTCATCCTTCAAATTCTCCAACAAAGTGGTATCAGAGCAAGGTTTGGAGGATAAAATAGTTGTGTAGCATATCAAATTGAAGCTCTCGACGAGACGAACGCAACGCCGTAAGAATCAGCCTAATCGGAGTTCGAGATGAGCCCGGAATCACCATTGGAAGTTTGCTGTCCGGAAACTAAGTTGACTCACCGAGTTGACCAAAGTTGACCGAGACCTCCCAAAGGTTTTTGACGTTCGGATTCATTCGTGCATTCAGAATCTCCAAATTCTCACTCGATTTGTGAGATATGGAAAATGGTGGTATGATGTCATTTCAAGTTCCACAATTGAAATGGAGCAAATTTGACAATTGGAGCATCAAAATGAAGGCTCTATTGGGTGCACACGATGTGTGGGATGTCGTGGAAAAGGGCTTTATAGTACCGGAAAATGAAGGTACTTTAAGCTGCAGCACAAAAGGAGAATTTGAAAGACTTAAAGAAGAAGAGAACAAAGCAAAGTATCTCATCTTTCAATCATTAGATGAAGATGCATTTGAAAAGATCGCTCAGCGTAACATCCTCGAAGGAAGCGTGGGAGAAGTTAGAAACCTCTTACAAAGGAGTGGAACAAGTTAAGAAAGTTCGTCTTCAAACACTAAGAGGTGAATTTGAGTCCTTACACATGAAAGTATCAGAATCAATTTTTGATTACTTTACTAGAGTTGTGACTGTTGCTAATGAATTAAAAAGAAATGGTGAAGAGTTGAGAGAGCTAAGAATTATTGAGAAAATACTTGATCGAGTAGATTCCAAGTTTGACCTCATTGTAGTAACAATGAGAGGAGACTAAAGATTTGGAGACTATGACGATCGAGCAACTTCAAGGAAGGTTGCAAGCTTATGAAGAAAAGCGAAGAAGAAGCAAGGGATCGAAGAACAACTCTTCAAGATGGAAATCAATCCAAAGAAAGAGAAGAAAGCTTCACAGACGATAGAAGGCACTATGTCCGAGGAAGAGGCCGAGGACGAGGTAGAGGTCGTGGTCATGGACGAGGCTGGAATTTCAACAACAAAAACTCCTTCAATAATGAAAGAGGAGAAAGCTCAAGCAGAGGCGAGGAAGAAACAATCCACGATCGAGGTATGAAAAATCTCAAGTCGCGATGCTATAATTGTCAAAATTTGGGCATTATGCTTGAATGCGAATTCCAAGCAACATAGTAGATGAAAAAGTGAATTATGTTGAAGAGAAGAATGATGGAGATGGCACACTTTTACTAGCACGTAATGACAACAATGGAGGTCAAGCAAATACTTGGTATCTTGACACGGTGCTAGCAATCACATGAGCGGAAGCAGAAGCATGTTTGTGGAGATGAATGAATCGGTGAATGGTAGCGTCGCTTTTGGAGATGATTCAAAAGTACCGATGAAGGGAAAAGGTAACATCCTTTTCGCATAAAAGATGGTAGCCACCAACTAATTTCAAATGTTTACTATGTGCCCAATATGAAAAGCAACATTCTCGGTTTAGGTCAACTTTTAGAAAAAGGCTATGATATTCATCTTAAAGATTATAGTCTTTTTTTAAGAGATGACAAAGGAAACCTAATTACAAAAGTGAAAATGTCGAAGAATAGAATGTTTCCTTTAATTATTCAGAATGATGTTGCAAAGTGTCTCAAGGCTTGTCATAAAGATCCAACCTGGATTTGGCATCTTCGATATGAACATCTCAACTTTGGTGGACTAGAGATACTATCAAGAAATAACATGGTGAAAGGTCTACCTTCAATCAATCATCCCAATCAAGTTTGTGAAGGATGTTTACTTGGCAAGCAATTTAGAAAGAGTTTCCAAAGGAGTCAAACTCAAGAGCTCGGAAGCCACTCGAGCTTATTCATATTGATGTGTGCGGTCCATTCAAGCCAACCTCTCTTGGTAAAAGTAACTACTTCCTTCTTTTCATAGATGATTTTTCAAGAAAAACTTAGGTGTATTTTTAAAGCGAAATCGAAGTTTTTGAAGTTTTCAAGAAGTTCAAAGCTGCGAGTGGAGAAAGAAAGTGGACACCAAATCAAGGCCATGAGATCTGATCGAGGTGGAGAGTTCACTTCCAAAGAATTTATGAAGTTTTGTGACGAAAATGGAATACGACGCCCTTTGACAGTTCGAAGATCCCCCCAACAAAATGGTGTTGCAGAAAGAAAGAACAGAACTATCCTCGACATGGCGAGAAGTATGCTCAAGAGCAAAGGGCGTGTTGAAAAAAGAGACGGGTCACAGTAACAAGTTTAAGGGGGAGTGTTGAAAAAAAATAATAAACTTGTTTACAAAATAATAAGGTGTTGAGTTGTACATGACTCTCTATTATCATGCTCCATCAACATGCTTCATCATCATGGGTCTACAATGTTAAGTGGAGGCTAGCTTTACACATTTGATGCCATTAAAGGATTCCTTTAGAGCATGTTAGGTGAGTGGAATATGTTTGGTGTTATGATGAAAGGTTAGTGGAATGTGCTAGGTGATGTGTATTGTTATGATTATGTTTGTGTTGTGTTCACTATAAATACCTATGCTATTGTGTTGTGAGATACAAGTCTAAGAGTAAGAGAGCATAGGAAGTATAACAAAGCCCTTGAGAGTGATTTGTGAGAGTGTGTGAATTGTTCTTGTAATGTTCTTGAACTTTTCTTAATAAACTTTGTGTTTTATCCTTCAAATTCTCCAACAATTATAACATATGAATTTATCGAAGGCTATGTCAACCTAAATTAAAACCAAATTAAAATAATTTTAGTTGGGTTGAGTTGGACTGGTGTACAAACTTTGGGTTGGTTTGGTTTAAAATTTGGGCTTCGATCTTCGGTTGAACTTGGGGCTTACAATAAATGGATTCTATATTTTTTATTCCCACATCCGCAGAATAATATTATATGTACTAAAAACAACAGAAAATGTAGTACAAAAAATAAAAATATAAAAAATAGGTTTTATCTCATAATGAATTTTTTTATTGATAATGTACTTTTTTTTATACTATTTATTTTTTTGCACATATAATTGTAGGCATCTACAAACATTAAGGACTATTAGTTATTTACTATTTTAAGTCATTTCATATAAAGATAAAATAAGTGTTTACATAACCGCGATTAATGAGGGCTAATGAGATGTAATGAAAGTGTTAAATATCACAACTCGTGCACGTATGTCATCAATCGCTTGACCTTTAGTTATTTTCCTTGCTAACTTGAGTGAGACTCACTGATACAGCCAATATTAGATTTGTTGGATGAAGTTGTTCAGAAGCCAACTGTGCTTATAGGTAATTCTGATGGAAGCATAGCTTGTGCTATTGTTGCCTCAGATATATTTAATTAAACTTCCTCTTGGACATCAGATATTCTTCATCTTGCTTGCAAAGAAACAGTTGCACATACTTAGCCTTTCTGTTCAATTGTGCTGGTGACATGAACAACAAGGCAATTGTTGATGATTGGAGAATCAAGCTATTGTTACCATTGCTTTGGTTCATTGATTTTTTGTTGAAGCAAAAACCAACTGCTTCTGCAACCTTTGGGCATGTGAAACAAAGGTATTCTCTTCTCTCTCTTCAGTCCATTGTTCATTATCCTAAAATACTGGAGTCCAAATTAAAAAACTATATGATCTATATATATTGGTGCTGCAGGAAACACTGAGGAACATTTTACTGTCCATCTAGGCAAATAAGGAATCTGTGGACGAAAAACTGGTAGAGGTATTAATATTCTCCACATATGTGCCATTTTAACCTCTTACGAAAATGGCTACTCAGAATTCATGAATTGACCTCAAGACTGTAGATCATACGAGAACCCGCCAGTGATGTAGGGGCACTTGATGCATTTGTTTCGATTGTGACAGGCCCACCCGGGCCAAACCCAGTGCAATTGATGCCATTGATCTCTATACAGCTGAGGATTATATATTATTCCTATCGTAAAATGGCTAGCAGCTCTTGAATGTATATTGTATATATTAATTCTTATTCAGCTGCTTGAATATCTTTTGGCCCCGAAAGGAATGTAGGAGAAACTGATGCCTGATATGTTGTAGAAGCTCCAAATTGATTCAAGAAACGTATCAAATTATTCAATAAAAAGTCAATTTCAGCACAATAATAAGAACAATAATTTGCTCATGTTAATGATATGTGAATTATAGGGGATGATATGAAAAAAATATAATAGTCAAGTTCACGGGTATCTTTAATCCTTTCCTTACTAGTTGGTTTTTTAAAGGTAAATTCTAGTCATGGACGATACCACGTCAACCATGGAATCGAATGTACCATTCCGAATAACGAATTGGTATAGATACTTGAAAAAGTGCATACATGCTTAAGCAAATGAATTGTTCTTTGTTTAATCAATACGCATATATATATATTTTTAAATATACAAGATTTGACTGTATTTTGACTATTGCCTCTTTATGGCTTTTGCTTCCACATGATGAAGCTTTCCCATATAAAACGATTCATATTTAAGAAAGTAGAAAATTTTTAAATGTGATTGCGTTATATACAAGAGGGTTGATATAGTGCCCGATGGAACAATTGGCATGTTTCCAATGGTAGAGATATGGGGCCACAACATAGCTGTGTCAATGTGAACTTGCTACGCGTCCTATAATATCTCACATCGCTAGCTGATTTATAAGTCACATGCTCTCCTAACTAAGTTGATATATTTTGAGTTGCAAAACTTAGTAACAAAATTATGATTGGTTGTGTGCCCACAGCAAGAAAAAGAAGGCTTTACAATATACATACAATATAAATCATGTGCTTTTCATACATTATACTCTTCATCTAATAATAGGTAAAGTTTAATACCCTACATGAATGTTTTGTTCCAAGAACTGAATTTGGCATTTTCTCATATTATTAATAGTGATTAGAAAAGAATAACAATAAAAATACATTCATGAAAATCTCAGTCTTCTTTGTTACAGTTGAAACATCTGCTTGGATCTTCCATTGAATCAGTAGAATCTGAGACATGAAATAAATGGATCCCACATTTTTTTTTTTTTTTTCACTCACACTCCAAAGGTGGAAAAACATTGAAGTGGATTGCCTCAGGAACGCTATTACAATTCCAAAATCCGTTCAAATCCTCTTCACAGAAAAAACGGCACCCTAAATGTAAGTGATCTGATTCTACATAATTAACTCTGCTCTGAAATAACCGTGTGTCTTGGGGATCACAATCTTTGGTGGTTTTCACTTTGAGCACACAAGAAAATGTAAACCATCTGCCACAATCTACATGACGGTCTGAAAATGCCAAAATAGCACTAAATGCAAATTCACTCTGTTGTTATTGAAGAATTCTGGTGGCATCTCTAAGGTTATAAAAGATCCCACACTTTGAAACTTAAACGACTTTGGAATTTCATTCCCAGGTAGTACAATATGACTTTTGCCCACGAAAAAATCTCGCTGTACCAAAAAAATTCATAATTTTAAACCCCACCAAAAAAAAAATGATTGCATATATTGGAAGGAAAGAGAGATAAAGACACACCTTTTTTCGTATTTCTTTCCAACGGGCAGCTACCACATGGTCCATATGCTCAATTCTCTGGGCAACATAAAAAAATCCTGCAGTAAAATTACCCTTCCAATTTAAAATTATTGCTCTGGTAAAAAAACATTGCCTATAAGTTTCAGAACTTGAGAACAAACCGAATAATGATTGCAGTCCCAAGCAACGACCGGCATCTAACCCACGTACAAGGCATGGAAGCTTCGGTAAGGATCGAAGCCACTCACAATAACCTAAGATGAGGTTTTGCGAAGCAAACCGCTGAATGATGCTTTCTGGTATTCTCTCAATATTGGTTTTCGCTAGATGCAATGCTATTGGCGAGGATAACTGGCCAAGACATTCGGGCAATCTCTGAAGATTTGAGCAACCATTGAGATTAAGACCTATAAGAGATTTCAACTTACACAGGCTGCATGGGAGACTCTTAAGCATTTCACAGTCTGAAAGGTCCAAGTACCCAAGCCTAAGTAGAAGCTCAATTGATGAGGGCAGTTCTTCAATTGTAGTTCCCCTTAAAAATAACCAGCTTATATTACTAGATGAGATATCTGGAAGCCTCTTCAATTTTGAGCAGCCCGAAAGATCAAGTTCTGTAAGAAATTTCAAATTAAATATTCCAGCTGGAAGACATTTCAGGCTTTTGCTACCACTTAGATTCAAGATAACTAGCTTGTTCAGATGTGCAACCAACGTGGGGTTTGGAGCTTTGGCAATTAGCTTCTTGCGGGCGGCATGGATTTTCTGGTTTAACTTACCACGAAGCTGCTCGGTCAAAAACAGAGGCCAAGACAAATCATTACCATGTATGATAATTTAACGTTATTATTGAAATATTGCACACACATGTATTAAGATATACATACCTTCACACCATCCCAAAGTTGTTCAATTTTGCTATTAGGCATTTCAAGAAACACAAGCTTCTCTGCACTTAGGGTTGAAGTCAATGACTTCAACGGATATCAAGCCAGTGAAGATACTTCACTTCAGCAAAGCTGGGGTCTTGCAAATAAGACACCTTACATTTGTTCTCTCCATTGAATGATGAGCTATAGAATTTTAAAAATCTCAATTTACCCATCTTTCTGAAGGTATTGGGATTTAGATGTATCTCCTTTACTTTTGACATATCCAAACAAATGCCCTCAATTTTTTCTGTCCCCTAAAAATCAATAAAAAAAAAACAATAAAGTTAAAATCAAATGAAAAATGATATGTATATTCGACTAATGAATCGCATCTCATCCCCATCAAGACAAAATTTTGAGGCAAGTTTGTCATTAATCAGAATTAGGGGTGGCTTAGTTGTTAATTCAACTTTTATTTATTCTTGTGTAGAGTTGAGATGTTATTTTGGAGTATCGTTACTCGAATCAAATTTCAATGATTCTTGTTTAGAGTTATTGCTAGGAAGTTAAACTCTTAATTGCAAGCGCACAAAGAAACATAATAATACAAGTAATGATTAATATAAACATTATGTATGTATGGTATACAAATTGACATATATATTACGCTTACAAAG
The DNA here is from genome assembly GCA_025617385.1 of Murraya koenigii. Taxonomy (NCBI): domain Eukaryota; kingdom Viridiplantae; phylum Streptophyta; class Magnoliopsida; order Sapindales; family Rutaceae; genus Murraya; species Murraya koenigii. The sequence goes on along the minus strand of CM046811.1, from coordinate 52,327,432 downwards.
GATTATATAAGTTGTCACGGTATTTATAATTTGTTGGTACATCATCCAACCTCTATTGTTTTTTGTATTCATTGTCACTCTTTTATTAATTGTAAGACTAGTCAGTTTGAGGGTACATAAATATATTCATATCAAGTTTGTAAATGATAGAATATTCCAAAAAATAATCCACAACAAACTGCATACCGTATTATATGTAAGAACTTCATAGATATCCTCATGATGCCACAACCTACTGCGGTTTTCAGGATTAATTGATTCTTGTCGAACAATTTCCCTACCCAATTCTTGTAGTAAATCATGCATTGTTATCTTGTTGTCTGAATCAATAGCAATGAGAGATTTATCAACAAGAACACTTATTCCTATTTCTGGGTAGAAGCCGCTTGCATTAAGGAATTTCATTACAGGATTTACTAGCTCACCTTGAAAGAAACAAGCAACATCAAGGAAAATATTTTTCTCTTTATCGTCCAAACCATCATAACTTATTTTTAATACCTCTAGGATACCTGGATGGAGGATTCTTTGCAATTTATTCAGTGCACTTTCCCAGACTTCTTTTTCCCTTTCAAATAGAAAGCAGCCCAAAACTTTAAGAGCTAAAGGAACTCCTTGAGCATATTTCATTACGTTGCTTGAAAGTTTCTCGTAACCAACATCAGGATGGTTTTGTTTGAAGGCATGCCTACTAAAAAGCTCAAGGGCATGATGATATTCTAATGCCTTCATCTCATATATTATCCTCACCCCACAATTTCTAAGCACTTGTTTATTTCTGGTGGTTATTATGATTCGACTCACAGGTGTCAACCAATCAAGACTTCCAATTAAGGATTCTAATTGGCTGAAGGAAGTCACATCATCAAAAACAATCAGAACCTTCATGCGGCTGAGCCTTCTAAAATTGAGGCCAATATCAGGAATCACATTTTTATCCTTCAATAAATTTGAAAGTAATTTTTGTCGCAAGCAAGCTACTCCTCCCGGTCTTTGTGACTCTTCTCTAACATTTTCAAGGAAGCAAGAACCTTCAAAATCACCCGAGATTTTGTCGAAAGTAGCTTTAGCGATTGTTGTTTTGCCTATACCACCAATGCCCCAAATCCCTAAAGCATAAACATCTTTCGATTCAACACCTAGTAGAGATTCAATTTCCTCAACTCTTGATTCGACACCAACCAGCTGGTTTTTGTTATCACGCGGCGGAAACACTTCATCCAATCTCTTCAAAATGTGATTAACAACTTCAATTATAAACTGAGACTCAGGCCTAGCAAATACATAAAATTAGCAGCAGTAACTTGAAATTGGAGGGATTTGCATGAAATAGGGAGATTGCTAGTTTTCCTATTGTAATTAATATAGACTACTACAATCTCCCTATAAATTAAAAACTCTTAAATTATAGGAAAATGTGTCGTGTCAGAATTTTTTTTTCTTTTTTTCTAATGGTAGTATGCGAATGAGAATTGAAATTGCTTAAAAAAACCACAGAAAACCATTAATTTTGTTAAATATAATGTAAAATTCTCTAGCTTTTGTTATTAATTCTGTCAAAATTCATTTATAATTATGATGGAAGCTCAAAGTGGGGAAGTCAAGAAGCCTAGAATTTGATACCTAAAAAAAATTTAATTGTGGTTTAACATCCAGCAATTGAACTAGAGTGCTGCGTGAATGTTATTTAACAGTGTCAAATATTAGAATGAGAAATTAAAAGTAACTTTTCACCTGATGTTACGAGAATGAAAGCCAGACAAATCGGCCGCTTCTCTCAATCCCTTCCTCCATCTCTGCAGCTTCTCAGAATTCTCCTTAAATCTTTCTTCAAGCTTCGAAAATGAAATCCCAAAAGGCCCAGTTTGGTTTCTCACGTCTGATGGATCAACCCGATAAAAAACCGGAATCACAGTCCGTGCATACTCTTTCTTGCACTCGAGGATCATCACAAGTTCATCGAGACACCATCTGGAAGATGCATAGCCTTCAGAGAAAATGATAACCGAAATGGCTGAAGCTTCAACAGCATTCACTAGTGACTCCGAAATTTCATCTCCTCTGTTAAGTTGGTCATCAATGAAAGTTTGGATATTTTGTCGACACAGAGCTGAATAGAGATGGCTAGTAAAGCTGTCACGGGTGTCCTCTCCTCTGAAACTAACAAAAACATCATACTTGTCGTTTCGAGAAGAAGAAGCCATAATTAACAGAAACAGTTGAATTGATTAGAGAGAAATTTTGATCGGATGCAAAACAATTATTGAAAAAAATGTGCCTTAGTCTGTACAATAAATTGACGCTGTGAGCCTTCGTTGAAGTTTCGTGATAATTTTCCAATTTCACTCATTGTCATAGGCTAGGGTTGGCAATGGGATGGGACGGGAAAGGATTTACCAATCCTCAACTGTTTTTAACTTGTTTGAATAACGTGTTATCTCAATTGTTTTCGCCGAGGGCATTTTTTCATATGATAGTTCAAATGTCTTGTTCCATCTTTAGACCTCCAACATAGTTTTTATTACAATACTTGCAAAAGGCTCTTATTTTTCCATTTTTTCTCTTTCTTTCAAAATGTTTGCAGCCCACTGATCTTAATCTTGATGCTAAATCAGTCTTTGGCGTTTTCTTCAACAGCATGTACATCATCATCATCTAAACTTTCATTGTCTTCCATTGAAGGAGTTGCCATTCTTTAAGCACAGATAAAACAACAAACCACAAGTTACAACTTAAAATAAATGAATTAAATATAAATTAACTTTTTATAAACATCAAACCATATAAAACAAAAGTAATAATAATATGGGACCACAAGAACATTTATAAATTTGTCTCGTTGACTAATATATTACAGGTCACAGCTTTTTAAAACCAAATATTACTAAAACAAAGATAATAATCATTACAATGTAATAACTTTAACAAGATCACCGTATATAATGTAATAATATTTAACTAATATCAATTATATGGAAAGAATGTAAAACTGTGAACATTAAAAAGAAAAAAAAAGCCAAATTATGAATGTTACCTTACGATGTGGAGGCTGAAAACTGAAAAGTAAGAATTCCAATCCTAACAGGAAAAAATGGCGGGAAACAGATACATTCCACACTCAATATCATAGATATCTATAAAATTATGTGAAAAGCCGTATTCTTTGAAAGTCGTATGTACGGCTTGGAGTGAGATGTTTCATATCTTTTGAGATTCACCTCATAATATGGGGTGGTCAACTAATGTCATGTAGAAAACTGTAAAATCCAATTCAATTTATTATAATCAATTAGTTAACATGTTGGTTAATCGTATTCTGAAACATAGAAAAAAAAATCATTGGCTTATCAAATTATCTATCGAGCCTAGAAAAAGATTCAACAAAAGTTAGAAAAAAAATCTACTATTTGTTTTACGTCAAGCAATACATGGAGTAACTCTTGATAGAGCAGTATAAGCAAGATTTTTAGGCGGATCGACAAATAGGATTTGCACAAGGAAAAACACTTGTCGTTCGTTGGTTATTAAGGGCATCTCAAAAAAATCCAAGTCAGAATATGGCAAGCCATAGGTGGCTGGTTGCTGATTTGGAACTTTTTTGCTGTGTGAATTTTTTATGGTGAGGGCGAGGGGTGCAGCTTTTATTTGAGAAAGTAGCTGAGTTCTGAAGGGTTACTATTGTTATAAATTATTAATTTTAATTGTGGTATTTAGCTTATAATTCACTTTCTAATTATATTATATTTATTATTTAATTTTAGTAGGGTTTCAACTTTAAAAGTTTTATAAAATAATAAAAAGTTATAATAGTTTTAATATTAATGGGATATACATGACAGGATGGGATTTTTTTAATTGATCATTCTCTGTCCCGAAGATAAAAATAAGATTTATTTTCGTCCTTATCCCATCCCACTTTAATTTGGGATATAAAAATATGTGTTAATCCCATCCCAAATGGGATAAGGCAGGATCCCATCCCAATAGGAAAAATTGTCATCTCTAGTGCTAGCATTGTGTACTGATAACTTCACTGCTTTGCCGACTTTTAGCTGAAATAACCCCATGAACACACGGCTTTTATGCTTTTAATTTTTGTCCCTCAATTTCTCAATTTATCTTTTTAGGCCTCATCACTCAATTTATTGTGTTTAATTCCCAAATTATCCATATTTATCATTTTTTTTTAATAGCTCTTATTCATGTTCCTTAAGGATTGTTTGTTAAATGTCTGAAGTCCAACTTTTTTCTAAAGTAAACTTTTATGATTTTTATCTATTATAAAAATATTTGAATAAAAAATTAATATTATATTTCAAAAATATGTTTATTAAATATAGTTATTTCCTAAATTATAAAACATAACCCTATATTTTTATTTTACTTATAAAGATACAAATGTTAAATAACCATGTTTAATATTTTTCTTTATGAAAATAAACAAAATGCCACTTAATTTTTAGATAATAAACAAAAATATGTTATTTAGACATTTATATTTCAAACTTCAACTAAATTCAAATCTATTAAATTTAAGATAAAAATATAAACGCTACCTTAATGTCCTTTCGAGTCTCTCATGTAGAAAGGAAAATTAATTTTATTTGATTTTCTATGTTGGATTAGGCTTCAATAGTATATTATTGTATCTTTTGTTTGAAAATCTTTTAAAATCGAGATTGTCTACCAAAAATACATTTTATTTCAACCACATGCTAAATTATTGAATCAAATGTGCGTTACTCTATACATTAAATAGACGCTATGAACCTTCCTGGAAGTTCCGAGATAATTTTTCAATTTCATCTCATTGTCCAAGCACCGTGCACTGCACGATAATTTCACTGCTTTATAGACTTTTAGCTGAAATTTCCCCATGAACACGATATTTTTCAACACATGGCTTTTGTGCTTTTAATTCTCAAATTGATTGTGTCATGACTATCAACAATGACTAAGGTGATATTCTAATTTTGGTCCCCAAATTTTTCTTATTAGTCATCATCTCTCTATTAATTTTATTAAATTTTAAATTATCCTTATTTATCATTTTTTTTCGATAGTTCTTATTTAGACTTATTCAAATTTCAGATTAAAAGAACAAACGCTACTTTAGTTTCCTTTCAAAAGTTTGTTAAAGCGGAAAACAAAGGTTTTTGAATAATACTAATTATATTGAAAGAAAGCGAAATAAATAAAACTAGAGTTTTGATACCTATTTATAATAAACCTAAGTGTCACAAATTTACCAAAATAGGCAAATTCAAAATATAATCTTATAATAAAATTCTACTATCCGAAATAAGACAGGCAAAGAAAGCGGAAACTAAATAAGAGTTGTAGACAAAAAGATAAAAATCCTAGAAGAATCAGGAAAAAATATTAAAATCTAAAAATGATAAAAAAAAAAAAAGAAATTTTTGGGGCCAGCAAGGACAAGAACAACTTTGGCGGTTATGGATTTTGTTCTTCTTGTCATGAAGCTTGAAACAGTATATTATATCTTGAAAGCGGACACTTGTAGCCAAAATTACGCCATCCAATTTAAAGTTTGTTAAGGCGGAAACTAAAGGTTTCTGAATAATACTAATTTTATTGAAAAAAAACTCAATGAATAAAACTAGGGTTTTGATGCCCTTTTATAACAAACCTAAATATCACGAATTTACTATAATAGGAAATCGAAATATAATTTTATAATAAAATTCTACTATCGCGAAATAAGAAAGGCAAAGAAAATGGAAACCAAATTCGAGTTGTAGACAAAAGATGAAAATCCTAGAAGAATCGAGAAGAAATATTAAAATCTAAAATAACTAGGAAAGAAAAGGAATTTTTGGACCGAGCACAGATTAGAACGACTTTGGCCATTTTGGATTTTATCCAGTCTACGTCAGTAAGCTTCAAAATGATATATTATACTGTAGCGGACACTTGTATAACAAACCTAAATATCACGAGACAGACCGGATCCTATCCCAATAGGAAAAATTGCCATCTATAGTCCTAGCACTGTGCACTGCACGATAACTTTGCTCCTTTGTTGACTTTTAGCCGAAATTACCCCGTGAACACATGGATTTTGTGCTTTTAACCAATTTCTTAATTTATCTTTTCAGTCCTCATTGCTCAATTTATTGTATTTAATTTCAAAATTATCCATATTTATCATTTTTTTTAATAGCTCTTATTCATGTTACTCGGGGATTGTTTGTTAAATGTTTGAAGTTTAATTTTTTTTAAATAAACTTTTATGATTTTTATCTGTTATAAAAATATTTGAATAAAAAATTAATATTATATCTCAAAATTATCTCTATTAAATATAGTTGTTTACTAAATTATAAAACATAACCCCTTTTTTTTATTTTGACTTATAAAGATATAAATGTCAAATAACCATGTTTAATATATTTTCTTTATAAATATAAACAGGATGCCACTTAATTTTTAGATACTAAAAAAAATAAATATATTATTTAGACATTTATATTTAAACTCATTCAAACTTCAACTAAATTCATATCTATTTAAATTTAAGATAAAAATATAAACGCTACTTTAATGTCCTAGTCTCCCATGTAGGAAGGAAAATTAATTTTATTTGATTTTCTATGTTGGATTAGGCTTCAATTGTATATTATTGTATCTTATGTTTGAAAATCTACCAAGAAAGCATTTTATTTCAACTACATGCTAAATTATTGAATCAAATGTGTGTGATTCTGTACTTTAAATAGATGCTATGAACCTACTTGGAAGTTCCGTGATAATTTTCAATTTCATCTCATTGTCCAAGCACCGTGCACTGCACCGTAATTTCACTGCTTTATAGACTTTTAGCTGAAATTTCCCCATGAACACCATATTTTTCAACACACGGCTTTTGTGCTTTTAATTGTCAAATTGATTGGATCTTGACTATCTACAATGACTAAGGTGATATTTTAATTTTGGTCCCCCAAATTTTCTTATCGGTCATCATCTCTCAATTAATTTTATTTAATTTTAAAATTATCCTTATTTATCATATTTGTTTCAATAGTTCTTATTCAAATTTATTCAAATTTCATATTAAAAAAATAAACACTACTTTAGAATTAAAATTATGATAATAAATAAATAAATAGATATCGTCTAATTGAATGTGCAAATGATTTCATTTGAAATCCTTAAACTAACTCGTACTTTTTCACATCGAAAGAGAACATGTCAAAAGGCCAAACTGTAAAAGAATCTTATAACATTTTCAAAGAAGAAATCTTTATGACATTTTGTTAACTTGGTGCAATTTTTAGTCCCAAGAACTTTAAGCAGACAAAAGAGCGGATCTCTAATTTCCACCATTTATGAGGATGACAAATCAATATTATTCCTGATGATTTGTGAGTCTTGTAAATCTCATTACCAAAGTGACGAAACGGAAGCTTAAAGGTTATTGAGATGAATAATACGAATTTGATTGAAAAAAAAATTGAATTAATAAAACTAGTGTTTTGAATCCCTTTTATAACAAACCTAATATTGCAATTTACCAAAATAAGGAAATCGGAAATATAATTCTATAATAAAATTCTTCCATCCGAAATAAGAAAAGAAAAAAAAGCGAAACCAAATCGAGTTGTAGAAAAAAGAAAAAAAACCTAGAAGAATCATGAAAAATAAAAAAAAATCTTTAAACCTAAAAGCGACTAGGAAAGAAAGGAATTTTTGGATGAATACTGAATCAAAACAACTTTGGCTGTTCAGGATTTTGTTTGTCTTGTCGTAAGTTTCGAAACGAGTATAATATACACCAAAAAAGATACATGTAACCAAAGTTATACTCTCTAGAAAATACCATGTTTGCGATACATAACACCCTACATCACAAAGGATCCTTAGCAACCCCTCCTCCTGTTAATTGGATATTCAAACCCAACATCAGATTAGTCAGAGTTCTCATATGACAATTGAAAGAACAAGCATCAAAAGTTCATATTGAAAAATGTTGAGACAAATTCTCCTTTTTAATCTTGGTTAACGTGAAGATAAAGAGAAAATTATATAGGATTTTGAATTATAGGTAAACTATTTTAAAAAATAAACAAATAAATAAGCATTAGTTTTTATTTATAAGCAATCAATTGATTTATATAGAGACAAAAAATTCAAAAAAAACTCTTGTTCGTGAGAGGGATGAACAGTAAGAGAGAGGATATGGATCCATAGAGTTTTGTTCACAACTTTACATATGAGTTGACTAAACACACAATAGTAATAACAATAATAACAAAGAAAAGAAGTTGAGAAAGACCGACGAGACTTGTGAATGGGGTTTACGATCTAGGGCTAGTTTCAAAATTGATATAGCTGTTGTTTGGGAAATAAAGAGCACGCTTGCTCAAGGTCAAGCTCGCCAAAACAAAAGCAGCGATCGCTGATATAAAGACACTCTTGCTCTATATCAAGCTAGCCAAGAGCAAGAGCTCTCGATCCGCTCGAGCTAAGCTAGAAAGAGCATGAGCGTTCACTGCAGACCAAGTGAGCTCTCATAAAGTTATAAGCGACACCAACGGGTCCTCGAGTCAAACTTAAGTGTGGCAGCTCGAGCCCACGGTGGGAGGCAGTTAAGCCATTCTCTCTAAGAATGGGGAATAACTCCCATGCACAATTAATTCTCATCATGATGACCAAGTAGCAGTCCCATAGTGAGACGGGAATGTGGGAAGTGGAGAACTTGCGTTATGAGAGTAATGGCGAGGAACCTCGGGAAAATGGGAAAAGGGGTTGGATTTTTAATAGAAGAAGAATCGAGAAAGAGAGAGAACAAACAATAAAAAAGGAAGTTAACCTCTATCTAGTATTTTTCCTTCTTTCGTTACAAAAGAATTTTCTAAGTGTTAGCCTGATTCTCGACTTGAGTGTCGAAGGGTCTTCACAGAAAAACACACGGCAATCTCGACATTTTTCTGCGAACACGAGCTAGAAGGCATCGAGAGTTAGTTGGAGAACCTGTTTGAGGTAGAAGCGACCAGAAAAATCAGCATCAATATTTTGGCGCCAGTGCATGGGGAACAAATAAAAAGCTAAGTTCTATTACAAGCCATAGAAGCAACATGACAATAGGAGGCAGCGATGCGAGAGGAGCCGGTCTTGAAGAGTCGATGACTCTGAGGAAGTGACCAATTATGCACAGGATAGAAGCGGTGCAAGATAGGATGGACCGGATAGAAAAAGCAGTTAAGGCGTTGGCGTCCCTCCTTTCGGAGCTCGGGGATAGAGCAGGAGGAGAGTGGTCGTGGCGTTCTTGAATCCGATCGTAGGGCCACCCAGTTGGGCAAGATGTAAGAATTGGAGCCCGAGGCGGAGGTGCAGAGCACACCGGAAGGGTCGATGTAAGCCTAGAGGAGAGGGAGTTAAGACAGCATCTGTGTGCAAGTTGCAGCACATAACCTTTCTCGTGCTGAATAATTGGAAAGAGAGGTTCGCAGGTTGGCCCAGGTCATTGGAAAGAGAGGTTCGCAGGTTCCCACTTTCAGTGGAGATCATGAGTGTCAAAATCCCCATAAATTTTTACTTTTTTGACTTGAAATTTTCAAGGAAAAGTGATACGTTGGTGCACATTGAGCGCTTCGATGGCGTAACTAGGATACAAGGCCGATGGCAATGCAAAGGCGTGAGCCTTCTCGCTCACCATGAGGAAGCATCCAAAGCTTATAAGAAATGTGCCACGAATTTCTGAGAGGCGGTTTAGGTAGGCGGTAGCTCACGAAGGCGATATGATGGAGTGGTCGAGATCAAGTAGGGAGAGGGAGTTCTTTCGGGAGTTCATCAAAAGGTATCATCGAGTGGTCCTTGATCTTGGGGCATTCAATCACCCCAAGCATTGAGAGGGTTAAAGAAGAGGTGAAAATGGGAAGGCCATGGTACAATCAGTATAATCCCATGGTTTGCTCATATTACGATCATGTGAAGCGAGATAAAAGGTATATTTCATTGAGGAGAAAGCGGCAAAGGCGAGAAGCGAGCAGTTGACTGAATGAGGCGTAAGGAGAGAAAAGCCCATAAGGAGGAGGCTTAGTTGGGCCGGCCAGAGTCGACATCCGCCGGAGGAGGCGGAAGCCGAGCTACTCCTTACCACCATTACCGGAAGATGGCCCGACCTTAGATTGGTCCCGCTCCATTCCACGGATCATCGAGCGGAGATCGAAGGGGTTACCATCGATTACCCGCACCATAGCGTCCCTATGAGCCAAGCACTCACGGAGCCATAGCAGAGTTGCCCATCCGCCACCCCACCTATGGGCAATTTTCCTAGGGATAGGACTATCGCGGTGATCGACCGAGTCCCACCTATAGGCAATATACTCCTACAAAAGTATCACTAAAGGATATGTTTCATGTCGTTGAAAAATTAGGTGCATTATGTCCTCCAACACCGTGTCCAAATCGATAATAGGAAAGGCGGAAGCAAATTTTGCAGATTCTACAGCGATCATGGCCATTCAATATCTCGATGCCATGATGTAAAAAACCAAGCAGATGATTTAGTGAGAAATCAGTACCTGAATGAGTTCATTAATAGGGGACATCCGGTAATCGGAAACATGCTAAAGGCGACCAGATTGGTAGTACTAGCCGAGAAGCGGCTTGTTGTGAGAGTGTTAGCATGAGGATCGACAATGGCAATAAATTCAAAAGAACTAGAAAAACTATATCATATATGCATCTACTAATCGTGAGGTTACATTCAACATCTTTGGCAGCAAAGAGAACAAAGTCCAAGCAAGTCTCGATCATGTGGACGAGAGGAAGAAGAGGAAGGGTTCTATATCCCCATGAAGATGCTCTAGTTATAAAGGCCAATGTCATAAATAGGGAACTCAACAAGATTTTGGTGGACTTAGAAAGCTCAGTAGACATACTCTTTAAGTCCACTCTAGAGGAAATGGGGATTACATATATAACACTCGAGCACACAAATACCTCTCTAAAAGGGTTTAGTGGAGAGAGGTTGATTACTTTGGGGATTGTGAATTTGCTAGTCACCATAGGCTTGAGACCCTTCGATAAGAACATGATGCTGGACTTGGACTTCGTCATGGTGGACGAAGTCAGCTTTACCAGATAATATTGGGAAGGCCGTTCATGAGAATCAGTCAGTCGGTAATATTGTCGCATTACTTGGCATTGAAATATCGAATGAATGGCATGGTAGGGGTTGTAAAAGGAGATCAGAGAGTCGCGAGAGGCTAAAGAGGCAATGCAGGTGACGTTGTTAGATGTCAGGGGGATTCCAAGAAGGGAAGAAAGGAGTCTGCCGAGGAGCTGGAGGTGGTCTTAATAAGACCAGATGACCAGGAGAAGAGCTGGAGGTGGTCTTAATAAGACCAGATGATCGGGAGAATAAAGTAATGATCGGCTCGAGTATAAGCAAGGAAGTGAAGAAAAGTGTGATCAATAACTTGCGAGCACATGAGAATGTGTTCGCCTAGTCCCATGATGACATGTCAGGGATTGATCCGAGGGTGGCATGTCATAAGTTAGCAGTAAATAAAGAGGTAAAGGCGTAAGGCGGAAGAGGAAATGCTTTAACCAAAAAGATATGACCCATGAATAATGAGGTACAAAAGCTATTAAAGCGGGATTCATAAGGAAAGTCAACTACCACGAGTGGATCTCGAGCGTGGTCTTGGTCAAGAAGGCAAATGACAAATGGAGGATGTGTGTAGATATTACAAACTTGAACAAAGCCTACCCCGAAGACGACTCGCACTACAAAAATACACCGGTTCGTTGACTTCACAGCCGGACCACGACCTACTCAACTTTATGGATGCATTTTTTGTTATAATCAAATCCCATTTTTAGGCAAGATGAAGAATGCATAGCCTTTATCACCAATCAAGGCTTATTATCCTACAAGGTCATGCTCTTGGCTAAAAGAACACGAGAACAACGTATCGGAGGTTGGTGAATAAGATTTTTAAACCTCCAATTAGATGAACAATAAAGGTCTATATGGACGATATGATCACCAAGTCCAAGGATACAGAGCGAGCATGTCAAGCATCCGGAAAAGACCTTCGCACTCACGAGGAATATCGAGATGAAGCTTAATCCGGAAGTGAGTTTTAGAGTAGGCTCTAGAAAGTTTTTGGGCTTTATGGTTAATCACGGGGAATTAGGCCAACCACGAGAAAATAAGAGACAGCAGTAGAAATGAAGTTCCCATGCACCTTGAAGGAAACACAAATCTTACGGGCAAACTAGCATTCTTGAATAGGTTCATCTCTAGAGCAACGAGATAAGAGCCATGTCTTCTTTCGAAGATGTTAAAAAGGGAGGAAGATAAAATGGACACCGAGAATGTGAGGCGTTGTTTCAACAATTGAAAGATTATCTGCAAAAGGCCCGCTATTGTCAGCGCCTCAGCGGAAGAAATCTTGTACTTGTATTTGGTGCGTGTCACGGTGGGCTATGAGCTCGGTCTTAATAAGAGAAGAATCGAGGGTTCGACACCGGTGTACTATACTAGCAAAGCCTCGCTGAGCGAGGAATCGGGATATTCGTAAGTAGAGAAATGGGCACTCACCTTAGTAGCTGACCATTCGAGACGGATCCTGCACAAGCTAGAGATCTACGGCGGATGATGAAGTGGTCGATAGAGCTCGGTGAGTTTAATATCGATTACCGACCTCGGACAATAATTAAAGCCTAGTCTCTAGCAAATTTTTTAGTTGAATGCCTGAAGCGGACAAGAGTGAAAACAACGAACAAGTAATAGAAGAATATATTCCGGGAAAGGTGCAGGTTGTTACGAGTGGATGGATTATGTGGAGACCGAGGAAAAGAATAGGAGTGATATTACTTAGCCACGAAAGTGTGGAAATTCCATATGCGGTGAAGCTCGAGTTCAAAGCTTTCAACAATCAAGTTGAGTATGAGGCCTTCATTGTGGGGTTAAGACTTGCACTAATAGTGAATGCGGAAGAAGTGAAGGTTTAAGCAGATTCTCGGTTAGTAGCAAATCAACGCAGCGATATCTTCAAGCGACATGAGAGAAGATTGAGGCCTATCTTTGTAAGGTGAGGCAATTTATTGGGAAATTTTGAGCGGTGGAGGTGGAGCAGTTTTGAGAGCGAGAGAATTTTTGGACGAGATATGATAGCACGAATGGTTCTTTGTATCGGATCCTAAGATGCCCAAATCGATTCATGTGGAGATAAAAACCAGCTCGAGCATTCAGCGGGAAGTAGAGATGATAAGTACAACCTCGAGTGGTACTTAGATGAACCCGATTGTCTCCTACATTAGGGAAAGGATAGTGCTTGGCGACAAAAACAAGCGAGGAAGTTGAAGTGTTAGGCGACGAGATACATGCTAATTGTTTGGATACTATACTAACGAGGATACATCATGCCGTTCGTGACTTGCTTGAATGAGGAAGAAGCGATTATGAGATCGGATAAATACATTAAAGGATTTGTAGAAACCAATCTAGTGTAAGGTCTTTAGCTTTTAAAGTCCTAAGGCAAGGGTATTTACAGCCCAAGCGCCAAAGCGCATGAGAGAATACGAGGAGTTGCAAGAGTTGTCAAGGCTTCGTCAATTTCCTTGCTCAACCACCGAGAGAACCTACGGTGATGAACTCGCCATGGCTATTTGCCCGATGGAGAATTGCTCTAGTGGACCCCTACCAAAGCGGTAAGCATTTGTAACACACTGCGGTTGTCGCGATTGATTATTTTACTGAAGTGGGTTGATGTGGAGGCTTTGAGCAAAATAAGAGAGAGCAAAACAACCGGCTTCATACGGAGAAATGTGATATGCAGAATCTGAAATTCCCATACTCTAGTTATAGATAATAGAAAGCAGTTTGACAACGACAAGTTCGAGAGACTTATGCGTAAACATGGTAATAGAGTTGAAATTACGCTCACCATCACATCCAGTAGTTTATGAGAGCGAGAATGGAGCATGGATTGATGAGTTACTCGGCGTATTGTGGGCTTATAGAACCATGCACAAGACCGCCACGGAAACACCATTTGCCTTAGCGTTTGGGCATAAAGCGTGATCCCGAGCAAAGATAGAGGTGAGGCACTCACCGGACGAGTATTTTAATAAGGAGCGAGAAAAACAAGTAGATTTGTGGAAATCTGGACTGTTAGAAGAGATGAGAGAAAGGTCATCAAGGAAGATAGCAGATTACTAGCGAGAAAGTGGCCTGCTTATTACAACCAAGCAGTGCACATCCAGTCGATTTAAAGTGGGGGTCGGGTGCTTAGAAGGTCGACGGATCACCGAGGATCCCGATCGAGGGTGCTAGATCTAAATTGGGAAGGTCCTTATAGGGTCTCACAAGTGGCGGTGCAGGGGCATACTGGGTTAGCTTACCCAGATGGACGAGAAGTCGGAAGACTATAGAATCGCAGAACACTTAAAAGTATTTCCGGGAAGTTTCCTTGTAAAGCGATGTTAATGTATTTAACTTTCTTCAATTTAGAGTATGTAATATACTATTCATGAATAAAAGTCAGAATTGATTCAATTCGACCAAGTCAAACTCTAAATTAAGCTAAGGCCGGAAGCCTCGAAGCCCGCTAGAGGTAAGACAAAGAGCCAAGCAAAATTAGAATTGGCTCGAGCACGATAAGCTCTTAAATTAAGCTAAGGCCAAAAGTCTCAAGCCACCGCTCGAGGCGAGACAAAGAGCCAAGCAAAGCACTGAATTGGCTCAAGCACAATAAGCTCTGAAATTAATATAAGGCCAAAAGTCTCAGCGCACTGCTCGATCGCGAGACAAAAGCCAAGTAAAGTTGGAATTGGCTCGAGCACGGTGAACTCTAAATTAAGCTAAGGCCAAAAGTCTCAAAGCACTGCTCTGGGTGAGACAAAGAACCAAGCAAATCCAGAATTGGCTCGAGCACGATGAAACCCCTAAATTAAGCTAAGGTCGGAAGTTTGAGCACGCTCGATCTGCGAGACAAAGAGCCAAGCAAAGCGAGTTGAGCTTGAGTAAAGTAAGCTCCTCAAGTAAGCTAAGGCCAAAGTCTCAAAGCCTACTCGAGGCAAGACAAAAAGCCGAGCAAAGCAAGAATTATCTCGGGTAAAATAAGCTCCCAAGGTAAGCTAAGGCCAAAAGTCTCAAAGCCTACTCGAAACAAGACAAAGAGCTAAATGAGGCCGGAATCAATTCGGAGTAAGTTAAGTTACGAATATTGTTAAGGCTAGAAGTCCGAAAGTCTCTTATTCATGGCAAGACGAAAAGCCAAAGTTAGTAAGAGTTAATTCGAGCAGGTCATGTCCTTAGAAGCGAGCAAGGCAAAATAAGAAGTTAAAGCCAGAGAGTCTATTCAAAGTAGGACAAAACTTGAAACTTGCTTGAAAACTTGTTCGAGCTCGGGAAATATAGAATAAATCAAAGGTTGTAAAAGAAAGCAAAAGTAAAAAATTTTCTTTCCTTCTATTTAAGGTAATAAAATCCAGAATTTACAATGCTACTGCATAAGAAGCTGCAATGAAAATTAAGGAGTTTGGGCAGACTGGTTAGCTGCTTTATTAGTAATATGGGTAGTCCGGTCTACACCATATGCAACTTAAAGCCTCATCGACGGAGGAGCAACTTCTTCAAGTCCAGCGTGACCTCCGTATTTGGAGCTGAATCTTGCGGCTGCTGGTTACTAGAGTCCTGCTCACTCATATAGGCATCCACACCAGCTTTGAGTTTAGTCATGTCCAACTCAGGGTATTCTTTGCCCAAGACAAATATGATGCACTCATAGCATAATGTTAACCAATTGTTATACTCAGTCGACAGTAGCTTGCCCATGAATTCAATCAACTTTAGAGTGCGAAGTTTCGACTTCCATAGTCCTCTCAAAGAAGAATCTCCGAGCGTCAAGATCCTCCCTAGCATTCAAAAGCTCATATCGACTATGGATAACTCCTCGAGTTGAAAAGTCTTTGAATCAACCATGGCGACTTTCTCCTCAAATGTGGACATATCAATTCTAAGTTTTCTTGATTGTTCCTTCTCCTGCTCGGATCATTTTTCAACCTTTGATTCTTAGCTTTAAGTCTACTCTCGTAGTTAAGAACCCTTGACTTAAAGCGATGGAAGTAGCAACAAGATGGCATGCGAGCATCTGGAATGAATTGGCCGGATCATTAAAGTTTGGAGGTTTCAACTCAACAATAAAATCTTCCTGCATGTGCTTTGTAAACTCTTTATCATAATGGCGAGAAAAATTAGTTTGCTCCCTTAAACACTCGACACGGTCTTGACGGGAACAATAGCGACGAAAGTCCTTGAAGAATTTTTCTCAACCACATTTCCACCCTCGAAGAAGGAGGAAGAATTTTGATAGGGAAGCAATAAGGTCAACCTTTGGCTTCTTCGGTGAAGCGGAGGAGCTGCTCGGATGATAATGAACCTAGGCGCTTCTTCGATCGTTAAGGATCTTGCTACTCATCTTTTCTTCCTCGGATGCTAGGTCAAACTCGACCATATTATTGTACGTTAGTAATTCTTTGCACAAGCTAGCGTTGTCTAAAGCGGTGTCATCATGCAACTCGACTCCTCTCTAATCTTATATGACACACTCCAAGAACTGCAAAGACCGGAAAATAATAATAAGAAAGGGTGAGAGGAAGGACCAAACCATAAGGTGAAATGAGAAGTAAATGATCCGGAGTGCAAAAGCGATAAGGAATTTGAGGAACTTCTCCGATGTAGAGGCTATTCGCCCCGATCTCCCAGACAAAAAGAATTTACTTTTCTAATTGCCACCAGATGTGGGAAGATTGGTAATGGGTTTTTTGTCCTTTAAACTAAATATGAAATAATACCAACCCACATCTTTTGGACAACTTTTCAATTGATACAAATTTTTTATTTCATCCACCATGGGCTCACCCATATTACACTAATTGCACAAAATGAACAGACTAGACAAAATCCTCCACCCATTGTGATTTAATTGCCACGGTGCTAAGCGTAATTAGGAAAGAATTCGGGCAAAATAAGGTTGCAAAGGCAACTGACACCCCATTTAAAACACTCGAGGTATAAGGTGACATATCCTCGAGGAGGGCAGCTAGAAGTGCTATTTTTTCTATGAAGACAAAGGTCAACACTATCGGGGAATGTCGTAAGTCTCCCTAAGTCTATCTAAATCTTACTGAGAGGTCTAACACCTCATATGGTCAATGGTAAAGGATTCAGTCTCTGACCTATGACCAGCCTTTTGTCTTTTGCTTGGCTTGGACTCTTCGAGGACACGTCCTCGACAACATCACCGAGCAACATTAGCGATCTGATCGGGATTTGGGCTTCTCACCCTACCACGATCTCTTTGTCGGTTTGGAAATCATTAGAAGAAGAGGATTCCTCGGGGACATTCTTCTCGATTTTTATGTGGCGGACATTTTCCTAAGGACTAATGGTGTTTCCTACAACACACTTACGTCGGATCTCATAAATTTGAACCGCGGTTCACAAAGATGGAAAATATGGAAATCAAAAACCCAAAATAAAAATAATATGGACAGAAAGAAAAGTCCAAGGATTTATACACGAGAGCGATTCGATGGGCGTTAACCATAATAAGCGCAACCGGTAAGAGGATTTCTTGCGAGGCACTGAGAGGTAACTTTCAGCAATATTAAGAAATAAGAAAGGGGAGAGACAAACTTAGGGATTTATAAAAGAGGTAAAATAGTCACTCCAACAAGCGGCACGTTACACGAGGAGCGAATACTGTTCAAGGAACCGGCTCTTCAAATTCAAGCGAGTGGCCCAGAGTAACCCATGTCACTCATATTAAATATGAAGTGGTGAAGAATCGAGTCACGTAAGGGTAGGACAAAGCAAAAGGGCACCTCGAGCACGCTTCGAACAGATAATTTCTAGTCTTATCTCATTTTACTCTCAAGATTAGAAACTGGGGACTGGTGTTTGGGAAATAAAGAACACGCCTTGCTCGAGGTTAAGCCGACCAAAATAGAAGCATCGATCGCGATATAAAGGCACTCTGCTCGATATCAAGCTAGCCAAGAGTAGGAGCTCTTAGTTTGCTTGAGCTAAGCTAAAAGAGCGAGAACATTCACTGCAGACCAAGCGAGCTCTCATCATGTTATAAGCGGTACCAAGAGTATATATAAACCGAGTCCTCGAGTCAAACTTAAGTACGGCAGCCCAAGCCCATTGTGGGAGGCGGTTAGCGACTCTCTCAGAGAATAGAGAAATAACTCCCACGCACAATCAATTCTCATTATGGTGACCAAGTAACCATCCCATAATAGAGCGACAATGTGAGAAGTGGAGAAAGTGCATTATGAGAATAATGGGGAGGAATAGAAGACCCAAATAAATACCTCAGGATTTTTTAACATAAGAAGAATCAGAAAAGAATGAGAACAAACAATAAAAAAGGGAGTTAGCCTCTATCTTGTGTTTTTCTTTCTTTTGTTAAGAGAGAATTTTCTAAGTGTTAGCCTGATTCTTGAATTAAGCGTCGGAGGATCTTAGCTAGAAAAACACCTGCTATCTTTGACATATTTTCTATGAACATAGGCTAGAAGGCATCCCCACTTTAGTGATCAGAGAGACTCGAGAGTTAGCTGAAGAACCTAATCAAAATAGAAGCGACCAGGAAAAATCAGTATCAGCAAGTGTTAATAGCAATAATATGATGTTTTTAATTTTTAATGGAGTTTAGTTAGTATAGGGGTTCTAAGAGGACATTAGATGAGTGCCAATAGCACCACTCTTGCGAAAAATTAGAGAAATATTTGATAAAACTTTATTTTAATTGAAATATAGGTACAAATAACAACAACAACAAGAATAATAATAATAATAATAATAATAATAGTAAAATGCAAGAAGCTGATTGCTTTGAGACACATTACAAATTTCATTGTCCAAGCATCGTACCTTGCCTGACAATTTTACTACTTTGTAGACTTTAGCAGAAATTTCCCCATGAACACCATATTTTTCAACACACGGCTTTTATGCTTTTAATTCTCAAATTCATTGGATCATGACTATCAACAATGACTAAGGTGATATTTTAATTATGGTCCCCTATTTTTTTATCAGTCACATCTCTCAATTAATTCTATTTCATTTTAAAATTATCCTTATTTATCATTTGTGTTTCAACGACTCTTGATGCCTACTCCCTGCATGCCACAGACTTCTTCAAATCCTTCCTCCTAAGTCTACTATTACAAGTTACGAAGTTGGTCCGTAAATTGGACCTAACAATCCTAAATTTTCTTTGGTATTACTTTATTCACTCTTGCTTTGCTTTGTTTTTCTGTTTAATTAAAATTTAAAGAGTCGTAGTAACGATTTTTTGTTTAACTCTAGGGAATGCAAGCTCTGCTTGATCTAAATTTTGCAATCGAGGGACCTGAATCAGAAGCAGCAAAATTATTATGGTATTGCATTAAACTTAATAATCTATTAAGTTATAATTGAACTTTAAAAAGAGAAATTGCTATTCATAATGTGTTTAATTGGTGGTTAGGTTTCCAATATTGCTCATGTTAACTATAAATGAAAGATAAGATCCAATTTTTCACATGAAAAAATACAATAATCTAAATAGAAATATAAGTTCACGAGCATCCTTAATCCTTTTCTTACAACCTAAAAAAAAAAAAAGAAAAATCATGATCGGGAGTTCATTTGCCAGCAAAAACGGATCTTTCAATATTCCTAAGTACAAAAGAACCAATGGGCTTATGGCGCTAGTGGGAGAGCCATTCTTACTCATGATGTTAAGAAGCGAGGATTCGAGCCCTTATAAAAATATTTATAGGGGTTGTATAAAAAAAAAAAATGTCCAAAAGACCCTCAAATCTATGGACCCCTCGCTAAGATCCCAAGAAGACAATGCAATTCAAAACATTAAATTGAATATGAATTAAATTATAACCAAAATTATAAATACATTCTACGTGTCTACTTAATTAAATTATATTCATGTTATATTAACTTAATTAAATGTATTTAATGACTTAGAATAAAAGTTATTTAATTCATGTTATATTCAATGTATTTAACTAATCATTTAACCCAAAAAATAAATACAATGTACTTATGTATGTACTTAATTAACTAAATAGTATTCATGTTAATTCACTTAATTAAATGTGTTAAATAATTTGATTAAAAATGATCTTCATATAAACAAGACACAACATAGTCATATTTTATGTAACTAAAAATTATAGTTAACTACATTTTTAATTTCAATAAAATTATTAATTTAAGATTTGAATGGGAACACAAAGTTGCATAAGATTTCTTTTTTTTTAGAAAAAAGTATTAGCTTTTTATTTTATCAAACTTATTAATTTATTACATTAGCCCAAATCGAGACTATAAAAATTTATTATATAATAGAAATTATTAATTTATTAAATTTTAATTTATGGAGGTTCTACTGAGTATTTTAAAATATATTGATTTGATGGCATTTTGATTGTTGCCTATTTATGGCTTTCGTTTTCACATGATGAAACTTTCCCATATAAAACAATACAAATTTAAGATGTTGAAAATTTTTAAATGTGATTCTGTTATGTACATGAGTGTTGATATAGTGCCCAACAGGACGAGTGACATGTTTTCATTGGTAAATGATGTAGGATGTTGTGTATTGCAGCAGAGTACCTTCTAGATAGCATAACTTTAGCTTCAGTTGTCCGTCTTCGGCGTATAATATACCGTATCGAAGCTTACAATGAGAAGAACAAAACTTAAAATAGCCAAAGCCATTCTGCTCTGTTTCAGCCAGAAAATTTCTTTTGTTTCCTCGTCGTTTTTAAATTTTAACATTTTTTTCCTATTTTTCCTAATTCTTCTAGGATTTTTATCTTTTTGTCTACAACTCAGATTTGGTTTCCGTCTTCTTTGCCTTTCTTATTGCGGATAGTGAAATTTTATTATAAGATTATATTTTAGATTTGTCTATTTTGGTAAATTCACAATATTTAGGTTTGTTATAAAAGGGCCTCAAAACCTTAGTTTTATTCATTCGGTTTTCTTTCCAATAAAATTAGTATTATTCGAAACTTTCGGTTTCCATCTCAACAAACTTTAAGCTTCCGTTTCATCGGTTGATATCAAAGCAAGTTCAGCTTGTCATCATGAGTACGACCACATGAACAAAGGAGTAGCTGATTCAGATGACTGATCAAGGAATGCAAGTAATATCTATAGAGACTATCGGACGAGATAGTTGTAAAATCGATCTTACAAAGCAGGGGACAATACGGATAACCTAGGAGGTTGGCAGCGATAGAGCAAACAATCGAGGGTCTCACGCTTTCATAAATAACATAGAGCGAAGACTGCAGGAAAGAGACAAGCTGCGAGGAAGTTATTGAGCGGTAAGAACAACCTCGGCGATAATCATCGGACGGCAGTGGTGCCTCGGGGTATCAATCACGAGTGGCTCCTCGAATTTAGAACCTACGAGGCGAGTGCAATTATATGTACGAGAGAGTTAGAAAGTGATTCGGAGGAAAAAGACGCTGAGGATTATGAAAGGAGGCATAGTAAGAGTTCGGATTACAGGATTAATATTGACATCACAGATTTCCATGGTGGGATGCATGTTGAAGAATTTTTAGACTGGATAACAGATGTAGAAAATTTCTTCCAATATATGAATATTCCTCAGGATAAGCGGGTTAAGCTTGTGGCATTCAAATTAAAGGGTGTAGCATCTGCATGGTGGCAAAACTTACAGAATCGAAGAAGAGTTGTGAGAAAACCATTAATCAAGTTATGTCCTAGAATGCAAAGGTTGATGAAGGAGTATTTCTTGTCAGCAGATTACTAGCAGCAGTTGTATGTGAAGTATTAGAATTGTAGGTAAGGAAATCGTAGTGTGGATGAATATACAAAATAATTTTATAATCTGCATACAAGAAATAACATGGATGAGCCAGAGTTTCAAACAGTTTCAAAATATCTTGGCGGATTAAAACAAGAATTGCAAGATGAGATTGTAGATGCAATTTCGGTACAGCAATTGCTAGAGCAAAGAAGTTAGAAGAACGAAAGTAGCAAGCTGTTTCTAAAACCTAGCGGCGGCAATTCAATAGGATGCAAAGCAGACGAAGTAGTGTTGGGTTTGAAAATAAGCAGAAAGTATAAGCCAATAATAGTCAGACACAACAACCGATTACAATGACAATTAAAGCGATGAGCCAACAAGGCAATGATTCCAACCATAGATGCGAGAACAACCTATACGTAAAGTCAATGTTGAATAAATGTTTAAAGTGTGGTAAGCCGGGACATCCATCGAATGAATATCGTCAAAAAATTTGAATTTGATGTATCTTTGAAGTAAGCGAGGCGGATCTGAACGATGATGTGGATGATGAAGAAGCCTTGGAGTTAGAGGCGGTGAAGGAGAGTTATTGAATTACATTGTGCGAGAAAATTTTATTAGTACCAAAGTTTGAAGAGGATAATTAAGCGCTAATAAAAGTTTTAGAACACATGGCACTACTAATGACAATGTGTAAAGCGTGATAATTGACAACGGCGATGAGTGAGAATATAGTGTCCAAGGCCTTTGGTTAATGTAATGGGACTTTCGACAAAAAACTAGCACACTTACGGAATAGGGTGGATAAAGAAAGGAACGAACGCGAGTGATAGAGGTGTGTCAAGTTCCTTTCTCTATTGGGAAGGTGTATAAGAGTGATGTGGTATATGATGTAGCGAGATATGGATGCATGCCATGTATTATTAGGCGGACCAGTAGCGGTTTGATGTAGATGCGATCCATAGGGAAGAGATAATGTGTATGAGTTTTGGTGGAATAGCAAGAAGGCTCGTTTGGTACCTTTGATGAATAAAAAGAAAAATTCTAAGGTCGAAGGAAAGAATTTTCTATCTATTATCAAGAACCATCTAGAGGAAGATTGTGATGGGTGTAAGCGCAAAAGAGGATAAACTCGAGGAGAAGGCTATTCTTGAGGAAATACGGTCACTATTGGCTGAGTTTATCGACATTACACCATTGGACATACCGGATGGGTCTGCTACCTTTGTGAGATATTCAGACATCATATAAACCTTACACCATTGGACATACTGGATGGGCTACTACCTTTGTGAGATATTCGAGCATCATATAAACCTAGTCCCGAGTGCAAGTTTACCTAATTTGCTCCATTATCACATGAGTCCACATGAGCATGATATTTTACAAGGACGAGGTTGACAAGTTGTTCGCATAAGGGATTTATTCGTGAGAGCATGAGTTCATGTCTTTGTACCAGACATTGTTATGCCTAAAAAGAATGAAAGTTGGTGAATGTGTGTGGATAGCATATGAATAAACTAGATTACCGTGAAGTATCAATTTCCCATTTCTTCTTTGCGAGATTTGTTAGACCAATTAGGCGATTGCTTGAGTTTTTCAAAGATAGATTTGCGTGATGGGTATCATCAAATTCATATTAGGTAGGAAGATGAATGGAAGACAGCGTTCAAAATGAAGGAAGTTACATGTACGAGTGGTTTGTGATGCTATTCGGATTTTCAACGCACCAAGTACCTTCATACTTTTAATGAACCAGGTTCTTAACCATTTTCTTACAAATTTGTTTTAGTATATTTTGATGATATTTTGATATATTCTGTTGATGTGGTGACGTATTTAGAGCATTTAAGGATGGTTCTAAAAGTGTTAATAAGAAACAAGCTTTACATTAGTATGAAAAAGTGTAGCTTCCTAAAAAATAATGTAAAGTTTTTGGGTTTTATTATTGGTGCTGATGGGATTCAGGCAATTGAGTCGAAGATACAAGCCATTAGAGATTGGCTTACGCCCAAGATAGTGGGTAAAGTTAGGGTTTTCATGGTCTGCCAATATTTTATAGGAGGTTCATTCATGGCTTTAATACGATAGCCACACCTATTACAAAGTGCTTGAAGAAAGGGAATTTGAAATGGAGAGAATGAGAAGAGGCCAATTTTACTTTACTAAATGAGAAGTTGCCCACCGTTCCTGTATTGGCCTTGACGAATTTTATTAAATTATTTAAAGTCGAGTGTGATGCTTCGGAAAAGGAATTGGAGTTGTTTTTCCCAAAAGGGTGATCAATTGAGTATATGAGTGAGAAGTTGAATGAGGCACGGTAAAAGTGGTCTACTTATGACCAAGAGTTTTATGCTATCTTTAAAGCATTGAAGACTTGGGAGTATTACTTGATTCAAAAAGAATTTGTGCTCTACGGTGATTATCAAGCACTAAAGTACTTTGATAGTTAGCGGAACTCGAATAAGATGCATGCGAGATGGGTGAGTTATATGTAGAAGTTCACTTTTGGCTTGAAGCATAAATCCGGACAGCAAAATAAAGTGGCGGATCGTTAACTAGGCGAGCAAATTTACTAATAACTCTAGTCAATGGAGGAGGATGAGGCGGACACATGGGTCGAGACAATACTAAGGCGCTTGTGGAGAAGCGTTATTATTGGCCTCAACTAAATAGGGACATGCGTAAGAATGTGTAGAGCTGTCAGATTTACCAAGAAAGCAAGGTTCATGCGCAGAATACTGGTTTTTACATGCCTTTACCTATTCCTGAAAATATTTGGCTAGATTTGTCCATGGATTTTGTGTTAGGATTGCCCCACACAAGGATGGGTCGAGATTCGATATTAGTTATGGTGGACAGATTTTCCAAGATGGCACATTTTATTGTATATAAGAAGACTGAAGATGCTGCTTTTGTGGCACATTTATTCTTTTGGGAAGTAATGCGTTTGCATGGTATTCCAAAGACTATCACTTCGACGGGGATGTGAAATTTATCGGCAAGTTTTGGCGTCATATTTGGGAGTGCTTTCTATCCAGCGGCGGATGGGAAAAGCGAGGTGGACAATCGCACTTTGGGTAATATGTTACGGTGTGTGTGTGGTGACAAGCAGCGGAAGTGGGAAGGCTATGTTGCCTCGGGTTGAATTCAGCTTGCAATCGTATGGTGAATCAATCAACTGACAAGGCACCTTTTAAGATTGTCTATACTAGTTCTCCAAGACAAGTTTGTGACTTGGCTGTCATGCCACCAGCAGCTGCAGTTAGGGAACCCAACACATTATATAATACGGTAGAAAATTCTCTAAAGATTCAAGCAGAAGTTTGAGCTCACTTAGAGGCTGCCAATGCAAAGTACAAGACTAAAGCAGACAAGCATTGATGTAAGAAAGTGTTTGCTAAGGGTGATTAAGTGATGGCATACCTGCGGCAAAGTTGATTTCACGGCATTCACTCCAAATTAGAGAAGCGCAAGTATGGACCGTTTCAGCGTGGCTCGGAAAATTAATGATATGCTTATGTACTTCGACTACCGACAATTGGAATATCGCTCACACTTTCAATATAGTTGATTTGTTTGAGTATCATTTCGATGATGAGGAGTTGTACGAGCCCAACTCGAGGACGAATTCTTTTCTAAGTGAAGGGGCCGATGTACGATGTTGTATATTATGAGCGAGTACCTTCTAGATAGCATGACTTTGACTACAGTGTATCTGTTTTAGCGAATAATATACTGTTTTGAAGCTTACGAAGAGAAGAACAAAAATTAAAACTGCTAAAGTCATTCTATTTTTTGCTTGACCTGGAAATTCTTGTTATTTCCTAGTCGAAAAAGGGAGACGAACTTAGGGATTTATAAAAGAGGTAAAAGAGTCACTCCAACAGACATGACACATTACACAAGGGAACGCATCTATTCAAGAAACCGCCTCTTCAAATTCAAGCGAGTGGCCTAAAGCAACCCACATCACTCACATTAAATACTGAGTGGTCGAAGAGACGGGTCAAGCAAGGACGAGGACAAAGCAAAAGGGCACCTCAAGCACGCTCGAGCAGATAATTTCTAGTCTTATCTCGTTTCACTCTCAAGACTAGAAATTGATAAGACTAGAAATTGGGAGACGGTGTTTGGAAAATAAAAAGCATGCCCGCTCGAGGTAAAGCCGAGCCAAAGCAGAAGCATTGATCGCGATATAAAAGCACTCATGCTCGATATCAAGCTAGCTAAGAGTAGGAGCTCTCGATGCGCTCGAGCTAAGCTAGAAAGAGCGAGGAATGTTTACTACGACCAAGCGATCTTTCTTCATGTTATTAGCGGCACTAAGAGCGAGATATAAACCGATACTCGAGTCAAACTTAAGTGTGGCGACTTGAGCCCACGGTGGGAGGCGGTTAAGTGACTCTCTCGAGAATGGGAGAATAAGTCCCATTTTCTTTTAATTCTTATGATAGTGACCAAGTAACCTTCCCATAATAGGCGGGAGCGTGGGAAGTGGAGAATGTGTATTACTAGAATAATGGCAAGGAGCGGAAGACCCAAATAAATACCTCGGGAAAGGGGAAAAGGGGTTGGATTTTTGAGCAGGAAGAAGAATCGAAGCGAGAGAGAACAAACGAGTAAAAGGGAGTTAGGCTCTATCTCGTGTTTTCTTCTTACGTTAAGAGAGAATTTACTAAGTGTTAGCCTGATTCTTGACTTGAGCGTCGGAGGATTTTCGTCCGAAAAATACTCGGCGATCTCGACCTTTTCTATGAACACGGGCTAGAAAGCATCTCCACTTGATGATCGGAGAGACTCGAGAGTTAGGTGGAGAACACCGCTCGAGGTATAAGCGACCAGAAAAATCAGCATCAACAGGTGTTAATAGCAATAATATGATGTTTTAAATTTTTAATGGAGTTTATTTAGTAGAGGGGTTCTAAGAGGACATTAGATGAGTGCCAATAGCACCACTCTTGCGGAAACTTGGAGAAATAATTGATAAAACTTTATTTTAATTGAAATATAGGTACAAAGAATAATAAAAATAATAATAATAATAGCAAAATGCAAGGACTGACGGTGCTTTGAGACACATTACAAATCTCAATGTCCAAGCACCGTGCACTGCCCGACAATTTCACTGCTTTGTAGACTTTTAGCAGAAATTTCCCCATCAACACCATATTTTTCAACACACCGCTTTTATGCTTTTAATTCTCAAATTGATTGGGTCATGACTATCAACAATGAGTAAGGTGATATTTTAATTATGGTCCCCCTATATTGTTTATCAGTCACATCTCTCAATTAATTCTATTTAATTTTAAAATTAAATAGAGGATATTAGATGAGTGCCAATAGCACCACTCTTGCGGAAAATTGGAGAAACAACTGATAAAACTTTATTTTAATTGAAATATAGGTACAAAGAATAATCAAAATAATAGCAAAATGCAAGGACTGACGGTGCTTTGAGACACATTACAAATCTCATTGTCCAAGCACCGTGCACTGCCCGACAATTTCACTGCTTTGTAGACTTTTAGCAGAAATTTCCCCATCAACACCATATTTTTCAACACACGGCTTGTATGCTTTTAATTCTCAAATTGATTGGGTCATGACTATCAACAATGACTAAGGTGATATTTTAATTATGGTCCCCCTATTTTTTTTATCAGTCACATCTCTCAATTAATTCTATTTCATTTTAAAATTATCCTTATTTATCATTTGTGTTTCAACAGCTCTTGATGCCTACTCCCTGCCGCCGCCACAGCTTCTTCAAATCCTTCCTCCTAAGTCTACTATTACAAGTTCTGAAGTTGGTCCGCAAATTGGACCTAACAATCCTAAATTTTCTTTGGTATTACTTTATTCACTCTTGCTTTGCTTTGTTTTTCTGTTTAATTAAAATTTAAAGAGTCGTAGTAACGATTTTTTTGTTTAACTCTAGGGAATGCAAGCTCTGCTTGATCTAAATTTTGCAATCGAGGGACCTGAATCAGAAGCAGCAAAATTATTGTGGTATTGCATTAAACTTAATAATCTATTAAGTGATAATTAAACTTTATAATGAGAAATTGCTATTCATAATCTGTTTGATTGGCGGCTAGGTTTCTAATATTGCTCATTTTAACGATATACGAAAGACAGGATCCAATTTTTCACATGGAAAAATATAATAATCTAAATAGAAATATAGGTTCACGGGCATCTTTAATCCTTTTCTTACAACCGTGAAAAAAAAAATCATGATCGGAAGTTCATTTTCCAGCAAAAACGGATCCTTCAATATTCCTAAGTCCAAAAGACCCTCAAATCTGTGGACCCGTCGCTAAGATCCCAATAAGACAATGCAATTCAAAAACATTAATATTGAATATGGATTAAATTATACATTCATTAATCAAAATTATAAATATATTGTACGTGTCTACTTAATTAAATAATATTCATGTTACATTAACTTTATTATATGTATTCAATGAATTAGAATAAAAGTTATTTAATTCATGTTATATTCAATGTATTTAACTGATCATTTAACCAAAAAAAATAAATACAATGTACTTATCTATGTGCTTAATTAAATAGTATTCATGTTAATTCACTTAATTAAATGTGTTCAATGAATTTGATTAAAAATGATCTTCATATAAACAAGAAACAACAGAGTCATATTTTAGGTAATTAAAAATTATAATCAACTATATTTGTAATTTCAATAAAATTATTAATTTAAGATTCGAATGGGAACACAAAGTTGTATAAGAGTTTTTTCTAGAAAAAAAGTATTATCTTTTTATTTTATCAAAATTATTAATTTAATACATTGGCCCAAATCAGGACTGTGAAAATTTATTATATAATGGAGATTATTAATTTATCGAGTTTTAATTTGTGGAGGTTCTATTGAGTATTTTAAAATATATTGATTTGATGGCGTTTTGACTGCTGCCTCTTTATAGCTTTTGTTTTCACATGATGAAACTTTCTCATATAAAACAGTACAAATTTAAAAAAGTAGAAAATTTTCAAATGTGATTGTGTTATATACAGGAGTGTTGATATAGTGCCCAACGATACGAGTGGCATGTTTTCATTGGTAGAGATATGGGGTCACAACACAATTCCTTCAATTCGAACTCACTACATGGGAATAAATAGAATAGGGGTCAGTGCTCAAGTCCAACGGTGTGAGCGAGTGAGTATTTTATACTTATTCAGCTAGGCAAAGAGACACAGGGTTTCAATCGATTAGAGCTGGGCTAAAGCAAAGCACCTACTCGAGCGAAGACCCTTTTCATATATATATATATATATATAATAGTCCAATTGCGAATCTTTCTCTCTTTCTAGTCTTAGTCTTGTAATATCTCACATCACTAGCGAGTGAGTTTTTTTAGGAGTTTATAAGTCATATGAACTCCTAACTAAGTAGATGTGTTTTGAATTGTGTTCCCAAAGCAAGAAAAAAAAAAGGCGAATACTTTTAATTTTACAATATACATCATGTGCTCTCCTAACTAAGTAGATGTATTTTGAATTGTGCGCCCAAAGCAAGAGAAAGAAGGCGAATAATTTTAATTGTACAATATACATCATGTGCTTTTCATACATCATACTCTTCATCTAGTAAGGTAAAGTTTGATACCCTAGTGTGAATTTGTATTACAATTACATGCACCAGATCCCTCGAAAGTTATTACATGAATGTTTTGTTCCGATAATTGAATTTGGCATTTTCTCCTATTATTAATAGTGATTAGAAAAAGAAAAACAATAAAAATACATTCATGAAAATCTCAGTCTTCTTTGTTACACTTGAAACATTTGCTTGGATCTTCCGTTGAATCCGTTGAATCTGAGATGTGAAACAAATGGATCCCACATTTTTTCACACCGCAGCAATCACATTCGAAAGGTGGAAAAACATTAAAGTGGACTGCCTCGGGAACGTAATTGCATTTCAAAAACAGTTAAAATCCTCTTCACAGAAAAAACAGTACCCTAAATGTAAGTGATCTGATTCTACATAATTAACTCTGCTCTGAAATAACCGTGTGTCTTGCGGATCACAATATTTGGTGGTTTTCACTTTGAGCTCACAAGAAAATGAAAACCATTTGCCATAATCTACATGACGGTCTGAAAATGCCATAACAGCACTAAATGCAAAGCCCAGTACTCTGTTGTTATTGAAGAATTCTGGTGGCATCTCTAAGGTTATAAAAGATCCCACACTTTGAAACTGAAACCACTTTGGAATTTCATTCACAGGTAATACGATATGACCTTTGCCCATGAGAAAATCTCGCTGTACCAAAAAAATTCATAATTTTAAAACCCCTTTTCCCACCCAAAAAAAAAAGGATTGCATAAATTGTAAGGAAAGAGAGATAAAACACTCACCTGGTTCCGTACTTCTTTCCAACGGCCTGCTACCACATGGCCCATATGGTGAATTCTCTGGGCATCATCAAAAATTCCTGCAGTAAAATTACCTTCCAATTTAAAATTATTGTTCTGGTAAGAGAAAAAAGCACTGCCTATAAGTTTGAGAACTTAGAGAAAAACCTAATAATGATTGCAGTCCCGAGCAACGATCAGCATCTAGCCCTCCTACAAGGTATGGAAGCTCTGGTGAGGATCGAAGCCGCTCACAATAACTTAAGTTGAGGTATCGCGACGCAAAACGCTGGATGATGCTTTCTGGTATTCTCTCAATATTGGTTTTCGCAAGATTCAATGTTATTGGTGAGTATAACTGGCCAAGACATTCGGGCAATCTCTGAAGATTTGAGCAACCACAGATGTTCAGAACTCCAAGAGATTTCAACTTACATAGGCTGCTTGGGAGACTGTTAAGCCTTTTACAGCCTGAAAGGTTCAAGTACCCGAGCTTAAGTAGAAGCTCAATTGATGAGGGCAGTTCTTCAATTGCAGTTCCACTTAAAAATAACCGGCCTATATTACAAGATGAGATCTCTGGAAGCGCCTTCAGTTTTGAACAGCCCGAAAGGTCAAGTTCTGAAAGAACTTCCAAATTAAATATTCCAGCTGGAAGACATTTCAGGCTTTTGCTCCCTCTTAGATTCAAGATAACTAGCTTGTTCAGATGTGGAATCAACGTGGGGTTTGGAGCTTTGGCAATTATTTTCTTGCGGGCTGCATGGATTATCTGGTTTAACTTACCACGAAGCTGCTCGGTCCAAAAGAGGCCAAGACAAATCATTACCATGTATGATAATCTAAAGTTATTATTGAAATATTGCACACACATGTATTAAGATAACATACCTTCACACCATCCCAAAGTTGTTCAATGTTGCTATTAGGCATTTCAAGAAACACAAGCTTCTCTGCACTAAGGTTTGAAGGCAATGACTTCAACGGATATCCAAGCCAGTGAAGATACTTCACTTCAGCAAATCTGGGATCTTGCAAATAAGACACCTTACATTTGTTCTCTCCATTGAGTGATGAGCTATAGAATTTTAAAAATCTCAATTTATGCATCTTTGTGAAAGTATTAGGATTTAGATGGATCTCCTTTACTTTTGACATATCCAAACTGATGCCCTCAATTTTTTCCGTTCCCTGAAAATCAATAAAAATAACAATAAAGTTAAAATCAAATGAAAAATGATAAGTATATTCCACCAATGAATCGCATCTCATCCCCACCAATACAAAATTTTGAGGCAAGTTTGTCATTAATTCACAATTAAAAGTAGCTAAGTTATTAATTCAATTTTTATTTATTATTGTGTAGAGTTGAGATGGGATTTTGGAGTAGGGCTCTCTACCATTACTCGAATCAAATTTCAATAATTATTGTTTATAGTTATTGCTAGGCAGTTATACTCTTAATTGCAAACACACAAAGAAGCATAATAATGTAAAAATTATGTATGAATAGTATACAAATTGACATATAAATTATGCTTACAAAGGATTATACAAGTTGTCATAGCATTTATAATTTATTGCTACATCATCCAATTACCACTATTGTTTTTTATAATCATTGTTAGTCTTCTATTAATTATAAGGCTAGTCAGTGAGCATATATAAATATATTCATTCATATCAAGTTTGTAAATGCAAGAATATTTAAAAATAATCATCTACAAAAAACTGCTTACCGTATTATATGTAAGAACGTCATAGATATCCTCATGATGCCACAACCTACTGCGTTTTTCGGGATTAATTGATTCTTGTCGAACAATTTCTCTACCCAATTCTTGTAGTAAATCTTGCATTGTTATCTTGTTGTCTGAATCAATAGCAATGAGAGATTTATCAACAAGAACACTTATTCCTATTTCTGGGTAGAAGCCGCTTGCATTAAGGAATTTCATAACTGGATTTACTTGCTCACCTTGAAAGAAACATGAAATATCAAGGAAAATGTTTTTCTCTTTATCGTCCAAACCATCATAACTTATTTTTAATACCTCTAGGATACTGGGATGGAGGATTCGTTGCAATTTATTTACTGCACTTTCCCAGACTTCTTTTTCCCTTTCAAATAGAAAGCAGCCCAAAACTTTAAGAGCTAAAGGAACTCCTTGAGCATATTTCATTACGTTGCTTGAAAGTTTCTCGTAACCAACATCAGGATGGTTTTGTTTGAAGGCATGCCGACTAAAAAGCTCAAGGGCATGATGATATTCTAATGCCTCCATCTCATATATTATCCTCACCCCACAATTTCTAAGCACTTGTTTATTTCTGGTGGTTATTATGATTCGACTCACAGGTGTCAACCAATCAAGACTTCCGATTAAAGATTCTAATTGGTTGAACAAGGTCACATCGTCAAAAACAATCAGAACTTTCATGCGGCTGAGCCTTCTAAAATTGAGGCCAATATCAGGAATCACATTTTTTTCCTTCAATAAATTTGAAAGTAATTTTTGTCGCAAGCAAGCTACTCCTCCCGGTCTTTGTGACTCTTCTCTAACATTTTCAAGGAAGCAAGAACCTTCAAAATCACCCGAGATTTTGTCGAAAGTAACTTTAGCGATTGTTGTTTTGCCTATACCACCAATGCCCCAAATCCCTAAAGCATAAACATCTTTCGATTCAACACCTAGTAGAGATTCAATTTCCTCAACTCTTGATTCGACACCAACCAGCTGGTTTTTGTTATCACGCGGCCGAAACACTTCATCCAATCTCTTCAAAATGTGATTAACAACTTCAATTATAAGCTGCGATTCAGGCCTAGCAAATACATAAAATTAGCAGCAGTAACTTCAAATAGGAGGGATTTGCATCAAATATGAAATAGGGAGATTGCTCTTTTTCTTATATATTGAAATTAATATATACTCCTACAATCTCCCTATAAATTAATAACTCTTAAAGTAACTTCAAATGTGTTACTTGTGAGCTTTTTTTTTTTTTTTAAATGGTGGTGTATGAGTGAGAGATTGAACTTGTTTAAAAAGCCACATACAACCATTAATTTCGTTAAGGATCCTGCTGCCTTGCAGTTGCTCCAAGGTACAACATTTTTTTATGACCACACGAATAAAGTTATAATATAATTTTTACTATTTATTATTTTGTGTAAGTGAAATAAAATTTTTATTATTTATTACTTTGTGTAAATGACTATCATTTGCATTTTATTTTAAAATAACTTCAAAATAGTTATAACATTTTTTTAAATATATTATAAACTTCTCATAGCTTTTATTATTAATTCTGTCAAAAAAAAATTTATAATTATAATATGGTGAATTTTATTTACAGTGTTAAATATTAGAATGAGAAATTAAAAGTAACTTTTCACCTGATGCTACGAGAATGAAAGCCGGACAAACCGGCCACTTCTTTCAATCCCTTCCTCCATGTCTGCAGCTTCTCAGAATTCTCCTTAAATCTCTCTTCAAGCTTCGAAAATGAAACCCCAAAAGACCCAGTTTGGTTTCTCACGTCTGATGGATCAACGCGATAAAAAACCGGAATCACAATCTGTGCATACTCTCTCTTGCACTCGAGGATCTTCACCAGTTCATCGAGACACCATCTGGAAGAGGGATAGCCTTCAGAGAAAATGATAACTGAAATGGCTGATGTTTCAATTGCATTCACAAGGGACTCTGAAATTTCATTTCCTCTGTTAAGTCGGTCATCAATGAAAGTTTGGATATGTTGTCGACACAGAGCTGAATAGAGATGGCTGGTAAAGTTGTCGCGGGTGTCCTCCCCTCTGAAACTAACAAAAACATCATACTTGTTTCGAGAAGAAGAAGAAGAAGCCATAATTAACAGAAATACTTGAATTGATTAGAAAGAGAAATTTTAATTGGATGAAAACAATTATTGAATCAAATGTG
>CM046811.1:52236601-52279608 GCA_025617385.1 Murraya koenigii | reverse complement strand
CTTTGGAAATGAGAAGAAAAAACAGTTGGTTTAAAGACAATGAGAATAATGCCACAAGAGAAGTGATGATTAACAATTATAGATTGATCATCGGAGGGTTCAAGCTTGAAAAACATTCGATGCCTCTTGTTGTTTTATGTGCTTTTAGGTAACTAATGAAAATCTGCTAGCAATTATAGGCACTCATGATGATTGACAAGCCACTTCCCAAATATATATATATATATATATATATATATATATATATATATATATATATATATATATATATATATATATATATATATATATATATGTTCTTGAAGTCGAGAGATCGGATCGAAGGAGAAGCGACCTAATTTTCGACATCAAAAGGTATGAAGACAATCAAGTATATATAAATGCTCAAAATGATATTCCAAAGAGGTACTATATACTAAAATATCATCAAAGAAAATGATCACAAACTTACGTAGGTAAGGAGCAAAAAGTCGATTCATTGTATTTTGAAAAGTTGATGAGGCATTAGAGAGTCCAAAAGGCATGACAAGGAACTCGAAATATCCATCATGAATCTAGAAGGCTGTTTTATAAATATCCCTGTCAAAAACTCGTATTTGATGATAACTCGCTCACAAAACCAGCTTACTGAAAGCACAAGCTCATCTAGTAACTCATCAATAGCTGGTATAAAAAAATTGTCTTTAATAGTTACCACGCTTATCATTCGGTAATCTACACAAAAACAGTAGAAGTCGTCCTTATTTTTAAGTAACAACACGGGCAAAGAGAATAGGCTTTGGCTTGGGCGAATATGCCTTAATCAAGCATCTCCTTAATTAATTTTTCCATCTTGGCTTTTTGAAAGTGAGCGTAACGATGGGGGGCGAACATTGATAATTTTAATGTTTGGTATGAGATGAATTTTATGGTCAATAAGTCAGTGACGAGGTATGGAGGATGGGTTGTGAAATAAATGCTGATAAAAAAAGGTAAGTATAGAGGGTAAATTAAGTGGGAAAGCAAGCTTATCAGCATTAGTTGAGACAAAGGGGGTATCCTGCTCATCTACAACATTATACAATTGAAAAATTTAAAGAGACCATGTATTTGGTCATAAGATATGAGGGCCTGTAATTGATGAAAAGAAATCGGTCTAGAAGACAAAAAAAATCATCCCGCAATTAGGCAGGAGATCCATTCCAGACAAATTCCATTGACAACCCTGCATAATCATGAGATAGCCTTCTAAGAAGCTGTAACCATTGAACCTCGAGGACAATTTCAGGGCCCTCAATAGGAAGAACATAAAGGTTGATAGGAAAAACATGACCTTGCATAGATAAGGGAACTTAGGAATAGAAATAGTGGCAAACCAAAGAATCACCATTGCCGATATATACCCAAATTACACTGCTAACCACTGGGTTTAATAAAATTATGGGTGCTACCACTATTGATAAGCACTTATATCAGCTGATGATTAATTTCACCAAGGAGTCGAAGGGGTTGAGGATTACCTTAGCCAACTAAAATATTTAAACTAGAAATATCATCGACAATAATGGTCTCCTCAATAGAATTTGAGCTCTTAGAATTAATCAGCGAACCCACCTCCTCATCAACATCCTTTGTTCCCAAAAGAAGTAAAAATTACTATGACATTTATGAGAATTGTTGGTGCTGATTTTTGTTCGCTTCTACCTCAAGCAAGTTCACCAGCTAGCTCTCGAGTCTTTCTGATTTTTGAAGTGGTAATACCCTCTAGTTTGTGTTTATAGAAAAGTGTTAGAGATTGCCGGGTATTTATTCAGAGAAGACCCTCCGACGCTCAAATAAGTAATCGAACTAGCTTTTAGAAAATTGTCTCTTAATGAAAGAAGGAAAAACACAAGATAGAAGCTAACTCTTTTTTTTTTTAACTGTTTATTCTGTCTCTTTTCTAATTCATATTCTCTTTAAAAGTCCAACACCTTTTTCTCTTTTTCTGTGGTATTTATTTTAGTCTTCCGTTCCTCACCGTTATTCTCGTAATGCCTGTTCTTAACTTCTCACATACCCGTCTATTTAAGGACGGTTACTTGGTCACTATGACGAGAATTGATCGTACATAAGAGTTAATCCCCTATTCTCAGAGAGAGTCGCTTAGCTATCTTCCACTGTGGGCTCGGGTTACCATACTTAAGTTTGGCTTGAAGACTGGTTTACACCTGCTCTTGGTGCTGCCTATAATATGATGAGAGCTCGCTTGGCTACAATGAACGCTCCCGCTCTTTCTAGCTTAGCTCGAATAGATTGAGAGCTCCTGCTCTTGACTAACTTGATATTGAGCAGGAGTATTTTTATATTAGCGATCAGTACTTTTGTTTTGGCCAGCTTGACCTCGAGCAGGCATGCTCTTTAGTTTCCAAACACCAGTCCCCCAATTTCTATTCTTAAAAGTGAAACGAGATAAGACTAAAAATTATTTGTTCGACCAGGCTTGAGGTGCCCTTTTTGCTTATTTAATTTGAGTAACGTGGGTTACTCCGAGCCACTCCTTTAAATTTGAAGAGGCGGTTCCCTAAATAGATGTGTTCCCTTGTATAACGTGCTGTCTGTTAGAGTGACTCTTTTACCTCTTTTATAAATCCCTAAGTTCGTTTCACCCCCTTTTCCTCTTTCCTCATATTGCTAAAAGTTACCTCACGGTATCTACAAGAAATCCTCTTTCCGGTTGCAGTTATCGCATCGTTCTCAAGTATAAATCCCTAGACTTCTTCTTCCTGTCTTTGTTGTCTTTTGTTTGGGGTTCTTTGATTTCTATCTTTGTGAACCAGAATTCAGATTTTTTAGATCTGATAGAAGTTTGTTGTGGGGAAGCCATTAGTCTTTAGGAAAATGTCTGACACGTAAAAAACGAAAAGAATGTTTCCTTATTAATCCTCTTTTTCTAGTGATTTCCAGACTGACAAAGAAATTATGGTAAAGAGCTCAAGTCATGGTCAAACTGCTAATAGTACTGGTGATGTTGTCGAGGACGAAGTCCTTGAAGAGTTTAGGCCAAGTAAAAAACAAAAGGGTGGTAATAGGTCAGAGGCTAAATCATTTACCATTGATCATATGAGGTGTGAGACCTCTCAGCAAGATTTAGATAGACTTAGAGAGATATATTATATTCTTGATAGTGTTGACCTTCACCTCCCTAGCAAGAATAGCAGTCATAGCTGCCCTCCTTGAGGGCATGTCACCTTATGCCTCGAGTGTTTTAAATTGGATGTCAGGTTGCCTTTGCAACCTTATTTTTTCCGGATACTTTCTCAATTGCGTTTAGCACCAGGGCAGTTAAATCCCAACGGGTGGAGAGTTTTATTTGGTCTGTTTATTTTGTGGAGTTGTTGTAATATGAGTGAAACCATATTGGATAAAATAAAAAATTTGTATCAACTGAAAAGCAGTCCAAAAGATGTGGGTTGATATTATTTCACAACTAGTTCAAAAACACAAAACCCATCACCAATCTCCCATATCTAGCTGCAATTGGAAAACTAAATTATTTTTCGTTGAGAGCGATCGGGAGCAAACAACCTCTACATAAGGAGAAGTTCCCTAAATTCTTTCTCGCTTTTGTATTCCAGGTCATTTGCTACTCATTAAGCTTTCTGGTTTGGTATTTTTACTTACCCATTCTTATTATTATTTTTTAGTCTTTGTAGTTTCTTGGAATGTGTCGTATAAGATCAGAGAGGAGCTGAAGTTGCACGTGGATATTACTCAAGACAACGCTAACTTGTGCAAAGAATTACTAACGTACAATAATCTGGTCGAGTTTGGCCTAGTGTCTAAGGAAAAACGATGAGTAGCAGCATCATTGCCAGGTTGAAGGAGTGCTCTAGCATTGTTGACAGTCCGAGCAGCTCCTCTGCTCCACCAAAGAAGCCAACGGTCGACCTTATTGCTTCCCCTATAAAAATGCTTCCTCCTTCTTCAGAGGGTGGGAAGGTAGTCGAGAAAGTTTCTTCTAATGACTCTGCTGCTATTGTTCTTGTCAGGATCCAATCAGCGCATCTGAGGGAATAAACTAATTTTACTGCACCATATGTCAAGGAGTTTACAAAGCACATGTAGGAAGATTTTGTTGCTGAATTAGAAACCTTTAGCCTTAATGATCTGGGCAACTCTTTCCAGCATTTTTCATACTAAGTTGTTGCTACTTCCATAGCTTTCAAGTCAAGGGTCCTTAATTACGAGAGGAGACTTAAATTTGAGAATCAAAGCTAGAAAATTGATCTAGAGTAGGAGAAGGAAGAATTAGTAAAGCTCTGAACTGACATCTCTACATTGAGGAGAAAGCTGCTATGGCTGATTCAAAGGCATTTCAACTCGAGAAGGAGTTATCCATAGTCAGAGATGAGATTTTGAATGCCAGGAAGGATCTTAATGTTTAAAGATTCTCCTTTTAGAGGACTATAGAAGTTGAAACTTCATGCCTCTAAGGTAGACTGGACTCCATGGGCAAGCAGCTTATTGATAATTATAACAATGGGTTGATATTCTGTTATGAGTGCATCATGTCGGTCTTGGGCAAATAATACCTTGAGCTTGACATGATTAAACACGAAGCTAGTGTGGATGCCTATATAAGCGAGCAGGATGCTAAGAGCCAGCAGTTGAGAGATTCAATTCTAAATATAAAGTCTACTGCTGTGGGACCTGAAGAAGTTGCTCCCTCTGTCGATGAGGGTTTTCAAGCTGCGTCTGGTGTGGACCAGACTACTCAGGTTACTGATCAAGCTGCTGATCAGTCTGCCCAAGCTCCTTAATTTTCATTGTAACTTATTATACTGTAGTATTCTAAACTCTGGCTTTTATTGCCTTGAATAAAAAAAAAAAATTTTTTTTACTTTTGCTTTCTCTTAAGACTTTTGATTTATTCTATATTTCCTGAGCTCGAACAAACTTTCAGCAAGTTTTAAGTTTTGTCCTGCTTTGAACAGACTCTCGAACTTTAACTTGTTATATTTTCCTTGCTCCTTTCTAAGGACATGACCTACTCAAATTAACTCTTACTAATTTTGGTTTCTCGTTTTGCCACGAATAAGCAGCTTTTAGACTTCTGGCCTTATCAACTTTTAAAGCTTTACTTGCTCGAGTTGATTACGTCTTCGCTTGAATCTTTGTCACGCCTCGAGGAGGCTTTGAGTCTTTCGCCTTAGCTTACTTTGGGAGCTTACTTTGCTCGAGCTAATTCTAGCTTTGCTTGGCTCTTTGTCCCTCATCGAGCAAGTTTTGAGACTTTTGACCTTAGCTTACTTTGGGAGCTCACTTTGCTTCAGCCAATTCTATCTTTACTTGGCTTTTTGTCTCACCTCGAGTAAGCTTTGAGACTTCTGGCCTTAACAACTTTTAGAGTTTGACTTGCTCGAATTGAATCAATTCTGAAAGCATTCGTCCTTGCTCTTATTCATGAACAATATATTATATACTCTAAATTAAAGAAAGCTGAATATTTTAATATTACCTTACAAGGAAACTTACTGTAAATACTTTTTTAAATGTTCTGCATTATATGGTCTCCTGACTTCCCGTCTACCGGGGTAAGCGAACCTGTAAGCCCCCGGACTTGCCACCTGTAAGGACCTTCCCAATTTGGGCATAGAACCCCCGATTTGGATCTTTGATGCTCTGGTTGACCCTTCTAAGCACCTAGTCCCCTACTTTAAATCAACGGATATTCACATTTTGGTTGTAATAGCGGGCCACTTTCTGTTGGTAATCTACTATCTTTCTTGATGAATTTTCCCCCCTATCTTCTAACAAGTCCAGATTTCTACAAATCTGCTCCTTATTCTACTTCTCGTTGAAATGTTCTATTCGGTGAGTGCTTACCCTTATCTCTACTGAAATCTCAGCTTTATGACCAAATGTTAAGGAAAATATTAACCCCTATGCCGATCTTGTGTGTGGCTCTATAAGCCTACAACACACCACACAACTCACAACCCACACTCCCTAATGCTCTCCTAACTTGGTTTTCAAGAGTCGTTTTATAGTTTTGTTGGCCGCATTCACTTGCCCGTTTGGTTGTGGATGTGATGGCGAGCAAAACTTCAATTTTATTCCCATGTTTATGCAGAAGTTTCTGAACTTGTTATTGTCAAATTGCTTTCCAATGTCTATTACCGGAGCATGAGGAATTTTATATCTACATACCATATTTCTCCCGATGAAGTCGGTTGTTTTGCTCTCTGTGATTTTGCTCAAAGCCTCCATTTAGACCCACTTTGTGAATTAATCAATTGCAACCACTGCATGTGTTGCGGATGCTCATCTTTTTGGTAGGGTCCAATCAGATCAATTCGCCATTGGGCAAATGGCTATGGCGAATTTATCATTGTAAGGTTCTCTGATGGTTGAGCTAAGAAGTTAGCGAAGCCTTGACAGCTCTTGCAGCTCTTAATCTTTTCTTATATGTCTTAGTGCATTATGGGCCGGAAATATCCTTGTCTCGGGACTTTAAAAGCTAAAGAGTTTGTACCAGAGTGGTTTTCACAAATCTCTTCGTGTATCTCTCTGAGCACATAGTTTGCTTCCTCTTCATTCAAGTAATGTAGCAGCGGTAAGATATACCATCGTCTACCTTCATCGATATAGTACCCCATCAATCAACGTGTATCTTGCTGCTTGACACTTTAATTTCCTTTTTTTTTTCTTGTCAACAGGCACTATTCCTTCCCTAATGTAGGAGACAATCAGATCTATCCAAGTGCCACTCGTAGTTACACTCATCACGTCCGTTTCCTGCTTCATGCTTGAGCTAGTTTTGATCTATATAGGAATCGAGTTAGGCATCTTAGGATCTGATACAGCAGCCGTTCATTCTATCATATTCCTCCATTCTCCCATTTTGAGAGAGAGTGGCTTAATCGTTTCTCACTGTAGGCTCAAGGTGACACATTTAAGTTTGACTTGAAAACTGGTTTATACCTGCTTTTGGTGCCGCCTTTAACATGATGAGAGCTCGCTTGGCCACAATGAATGCTTCTGCTTTTTCTAACTTAGCTTGAGTAGATTGAGAGCTCATGCTCTTAACTACCTTGATATCGAGCATGAGTGCCTTTATATTAGCGATCAGCAATTTTGTTTTGGCTGGCTTAACTTTAAGCGGGCATACTTTTTATTTCCCAAACAAGAATTACTCCAAATTTTGTTGCAATTATAATCTGTCTTTTTTTAAATGAAACTCTTATTGTGAAAGACGCCTAATAAGGAGAGATGGCATTGGTAAAGTAGAGGTAAAGGCTGACGAGGCGAATGAGGTGATTTAAGGGTAAGGGCACTTACAGGAATGTTATTAGATTTAGTTGGGTGAAAAGATGGTGTGGATTTAGACAGATAAAAGGATGATATGATGGTCTTGGGGTCTACTTAGACCAAGCCCTGGCCTCAGTTTTACTATCATCTCCACGCGCTTCAAACACACGAGCCAGCAAATGCCTTCATCAAAGATAAAGAGCATGATAACAAAAGTTTACGACGTATATCCTCTCGTAAACCCATGATAAAGAACAAGATAATAAGAGGCTCGGGAATACCAGTGAGTTTATTCATGAGGTCAATAAACTCAGTTTGAAATTCTGCCACTGTTGATTTCTGAGTAAGCTTGGATAGAGAGCCTTGATGGTCTTCATATAGGAAAGTACAACAAAACTTCAGATTTTGGAGAAAATTCTTCTAACTGGTAAGAAGATTATTCACCTCCATCTATTAATACTGTTTGAGACATAAAGAGCACGCCTGCTCGAGGTTACATCAGCCAAAACAGAAGTACTGGTCGTTAGTATAAAGACACTCCAGCTCGATCACAGGTTAGCCGAGATTATG
This sequence comes from Murraya koenigii, assembly GCA_025617385.1. Lineage (NCBI taxonomy): Eukaryota > Viridiplantae > Streptophyta > Magnoliopsida > Sapindales > Rutaceae > Murraya > Murraya koenigii. Next base: position 52,271,766 of record CM046811.1, on the reverse strand, counting down.
TGCTCGCAGGATGCTCGAGCCAAGCTAAGAAGAGCAGGAATGTCCACGGCAGCCGAGAGAGCCTCCTTCATGTTATAAGCGGCACATAGAGCAGATACAAACCAGTCCTCAAGCCAAACCAGAGCATGACAATCCAAGCCTATAGTGTGAGTCGGTTGAACGGCTCTCTCTGAAAATGGGGGAATAACTCCCATACACAATCAATTTTTATTATGGAGACCGAATATTTGTCCCAAAACGAATGGGTGCATGAGAAGTGGAGGACGTGCGTTACGAAAGTAATGGCGAGGATCAGAAGACCCAAATAAATACCTGAGAAAAAAGGAGAGAAAATGGTTGGAATCTTTTCGAAAGAAAAAGAAAAGAGGAGAGTTAGTTTTTTTTATGTACTTTTTCTTTCTTTCCTGAGAGAGATTTTTAAAGTTAGCCCTGACTTGAGTGTCGGGAGTTTCTGTCAGAAAAATACCCGGCGAGTTTTGACATTTCTTTTATGAACACAGGGAGCTAGAAGGCACCGTTTCAGTGAACAGAGAAAGTTTAAAGTTAGCTGGAGAACCATATCGAGGAATGAATGACCAGAAATTTGCATCAACAAATACCAAGCGGAAGTGCAACCTTCCAGATGAAAAGAGACGATACGGAGACGAAGAGCTTCGGAAGAGCCATGAAAATCAAAATAGTTATCGATGCGAAAAGCCTAACCGTCTGGGCCGGTTCCATCAAATTTGGGACCTCGAGCTTCATTGTGCGCAAGAGAGGATTGGGGTCAGGGGTGCTCGATGAACCATCTGATCTTAGTTGAAGAGGAGGTGGACACGATGGTTCATTTGTTGCAGCGTGATCTGAGAATGTAAGTCCTCCAAGCGAGAATCCACGGTAACTATGTATTGTTGTAGCGTGTGATGAACTGCAACTGTTTGGCTATCAAGTTTTGTTTGTAAAGCTTTAATGGCATCTAGAGAATTCCAGAATCAGCCATGATGAGCTAATAACAATGAAAGCACGAATGATATGCCCACCTATGAAAAACACACAAGTGAACAATTTTTCTACACTTTTTCAAACAAATGCAAGCTCCCAGAATTAAAAGAAGGGAAGGATAACAGAAGAAGAAGATTTAGAAAATAAGGAGAAGAAAAGCCGAGTTCATATATTGATAACCTTCAAATCCAGCTATCGAGAATATTTATACAAGCAAGAACTCCTCACAGCTGTCAAAACAAAATAACAACTTTTCACTATAACAATAAAAATATTCTCTAGATGGCTATGTCCGTTACAAATAGAATTCCCAAACCTATAAGCTCAGGAAGTGTAATCCTTCAGCCATTTGGGTGGCTTTCTCACGCGACTTGGCATTAAGGTTAATTTGGGATTGATTTTGAATAGCCTCATTTGGGTTTGCCTGGGCCTCTTCTTTGGATTTGATAGAGCGAACTGAGCTGGGCTTGTCTAACTGTAATATTGCGATTGTATCACTTAATGCCCTTTAAAGAATATTTGCACCAGCCTAACAATTATTCACGCAAATTCAAATTCAGAATCATATCAGTATGAGAGATGAAGTATAATAAGCGACTTACCCACTATATATGCATTTATCACCTTCTCTATGCTCATCTTTGTCTAGAGTAATGCTTTTGGCGTTAACTTACTTAGCTGCAAGCCACCTGAAAATGGTTTCAAATAAGGAGTGAGAGTGTGAATTCGAACAAATTAATCTATCTGACAACAGAAGAAACAAATGTAAAACAACCACAAGAAGTAGAAATGTACTTTTGTTAAATTTAGAGCATTTTCTACTGTCAAAGTTCTTTTCTTTTAGCTCTGTCTCTGTGTGTGCTCAAACGCAATGCCTCAAGGCTCAAGATTATTTTATGACCATCAATCTTTTGCAACCACATGCAGACTAGAAAAACTGAGTGTGGCATAAGGAACTTGAAAATTAGAAAAGATTCAGGACGAGTGACTAAATATCTTAATCGCAGCTAATTAAACATACACGCCTTGAAAATCTGAAACTGAATTACTCAAATGAATATGCCTCTTCACAGCAATTGCACATATTTGAAACTTTACCACAAAGACTTTTTCAAAGCTGATAACATAAGGAAACACAGTCAATATATGAAGACGATTTTACAAACAAATGATAGCTTACTAATATTGGAAGATAACGATTCTCTCTCTCAAGAAAGTTCAAGCTCCCAATATTTATTAAAGATTCTCAACTCAAATTTGATAAGATATCTCTCAAGACGGAGAGCAATCAAAGTTTGTATGATATTGTAATGTTGTCTGGTTACTGAGAAAAAGGAGGAAAAACAGAGGATTTTGTAAGCTGAATTTTCTAAATTATTGATCTGTAAAGAAACTGTACATGCTTTTATATACAACCATGGAAGATTCTACACACTCTACACATGTTACTTGCTACTAACAACCTTTGTAACAAACTATAACAGATTATAACAGATTCTGCTAAGTCAGCAGCCATGTCAGCATGTACAATTAACTAATTCTAATATACTCAACATCCCTCTCAAGCTTAAGGTCTTGAGAGGACATTAAGCTTGCTACGCAAATATGCAAATTGATCATAAGCTAAAAGTTTGGCAAGGATGTCTGCCAACTGATCAGAGCTAGGAATATGAATAATAGAAAGTTCATGCTTAGCTATATGATCTTGAACAAAATGAAGATCAAGCTCTATATGTTTGGTGCGTGGATGGTATGTCAGATTACCAGCTAATGCCTTAGCACTCTGATTATTACAGTACAAAATTGGAAGCTGGAGCAAAGAAACCTGGAGTTCATTTAACAGATAAGTGATCCAAAGCATTTCAGAAGTAGCAAGTGTAAGGGCCCTATTTTTGATTCTGCAGTTGATCTACAGACAATGTGCGCTTTTGGAGGATCATGAAACCAAATTATTGCCAAGAAACATAGAATAACCACAAATGGATCTTCTGTCATTAGGATCCAACCACAATCAGCATCAGAATAAGCATTCAAAATGAGAGAATCTGAATGGTAAAACTAAAGACTATAGCTGGCCATACTTTGAAGGTATCTTAAAACTTTTTTTCTTTCCTCAATTTTGTAGTTGTACTCATGGGAGTATTATATCCTTGGTTGTACAATATATGAGTCCTTTTAAGAATATCATGAATTTATTTAGTTTGGGAGAGATGCAAAGCAACCATACTAGGAGTTATGTCTATACCAAGAAAGTAGTTGAACTTTCCAGTCCTTGAGAGCATAAGTGGAACCAAGCTTGCTGATTACCTTTTCTATATGGTGTGAGTTAGAGCCAGTGATAAGTATATCATCCACATAGATTAGGACAACAACAATATTAGTTACAATATGTTGAATAAAGAGAGAAGTAACAGACTTGGAGGTTTGGAAACCTCACTGCACCAGTGAAATCATACCAAATTTTTAGAGCCTGTTCAAGGCCATATAAAGCCTTGTTTAACTTGTACACATGAGAAGGAAATCTGGGGTCAATAAAGCCTTTTGGCTGATGCATATATATATATCCAATGTAAGCACTCCATTTAAAATGCATAATTGATGTCCAGCTGCCTTATAATCCATTGTTGCATCACTGCTAAACTAAGGATAACTCTGATTGTGCAGGACTTCACAATAGGACTCAATGTTTCAAAGAAATCTACTCCATATGTCTGATGAAACCCTTTGGCAACTAGGCGTGCTTTATACTTGGAAATACTATCATCTGGATTATACTTGATTCTAAAGACCCATTTGTTACCTATAACTTTTGACTGTTGAGTTAGGAGGTACTACACCATTTCTGATTGGATAAAGCTCCTTTAACACTTGATAATTCAATCTCTTGGGTTGTTATAAGATAGGTTTTGGGTTTATATATTCTAGAATTGGCTCTAGTGATCATAGGATGGTTGGATTGAAAAGGAACTGAGTGACTTTGAGATAGTTCAGTATGTGTAGGGTGATTAAGGGGAGGAATCAGACTTAGTTCAGGGGCTGCATTTTGATGTTGAACTGCACTTACTGGCTCAGAAGCTACTATAGATGTTTCAGCTACAATATTGTCATCAGGATGTGGAGAAGCAAAGAGAGTAAAATTTGTAAAGGATTTACTCAGGAATTTGTGTTTGATTAGAAAAGGAATTGGGAACAAAGAACAATTCTGAATAAGGAAATTCAAACTCATTAAAGGTGTCATGTCTGGCAATATAAATTCGACCTAACTTTGTTAGACATTTATAACCTTTATGCATAGGACTATAACCAATAAGGACACACTTTTATGTATGAAAGTTAGGTTGATGTTGGTGATAAGGCCTTACTTTGTTAGACATTTATAACCTTCATGCATAAGACTATAACCAATAAAGATACACTTTTGTGTATGAAAGTTAGGTTTATGTTGGTGATAAGGCCTTAACAATGGAAAACGTGAGCATCTAAAGACTTTAAGAAACTGATAATCAGGTAGCTGATGATGTAATCTTTGGTAAGGTTTTTCATTATTGAGGACTAGTGTAGGCATTCTATTAATCAGATAAGAGGTTGTTTGAAACGCCTCCCACAAGAATGTAAGTGGAAGATTTGCTTAGGCAAGAAGTTGATGTTTCCTCTCCTCAATACCATTTTGATGATGTCTATGTGGGCAACTACATCTAAGATGGATCCCTTGTTGTTAAAGAAATAAACCGAAGACTCTAAATTCAACCCCCATATCTGATCGTAAAGCTTTAATGAATAATAAGAACTATTTTTCAATAAAAAGCTTGAAATGTTTGAATGTGCCTAAGGCCTCAAATTTTAATGTTAGAGGGAAAATCCAACAATATCTGGTATAGTCATCTACAAATGAAATATAATATCTAATTCTATATCTAGACGGCATAGATGATGGACCTCAAAGATCAGCATAGATTAACTCAAGTGGGGACCCAGATTTTATGTCAGTAACAGGGAAGTGCAACTGATGTAGTTTCCCACACTGGCAGACATCACAAAAATGAAGAGAGTGAGTATTAATAGTATGTATAAGATGTACGTTTCTTTAAAATGGTTTACATTGCATGCTTGCTTAGATGATCAAGTCAATTATGTAACAATTGAATTGAAATACAACCTGAAGTATTGTAACTTGTAGGATGATTATTCAAAGAAACTGAATCATTGGACATATTATTGAAAGAAACTAAATAACTGGACGCATACTTGATAAACAAATATGACGTGTGATATTGCCTATGCTACTTCCTTTTCCAAAACCACCTCTGCCTTGATTTCCTCCTTGGTTTGGAAACTAGTTTGTTAGAATTACTATTCCATTGTCTCCTTTCAGTACCATAGCCACTATAGCCTCCTTTTTTAGGTCTTGATTTTTCCCTTGTTACCATAGTTTCTATTCTAGTTTCCACCTTCTCCCTTGTTCACATAATTTCTAGTCCAATTACCTTGATTGTTATTAGTCCAACCAGTATTGTAACCACATTTCCTTTGATTATTTCTAGTTTGAACTAAATTAGCAGCATAGTTCATTTTAGCCTCTTTATTAGCATTAGAGTGATTATTTTCCAGTTGAGCCTCAATAGTTACAAGCATAGAATAAGCTTCATTCACACTCATCTTAAGACCATTAACTTTAGTACACACCATAAGCTTCATTCACACTCATCTTAAGACCATTAAAGTACACACCACAACTGGATAACGAGGCTGTCCTAGGCCAGAAATCAAGTGAGTAATGAAGTCTAAATTGCTAACTGGGCTTCCAGTGGCTGCTAACTCATCAGGTATAGATCTTAATTTGCCAAAATATTCAGTCATGCTCATAGATCCTTTACTAAGAATGTTTAACATCATTTTCAAGTGAACCTTTTTAGCATTTCAAATCCATATTATTGCTCTATGCTAGTCCAAAGTTCAAAAGAAGTCTTAGAAGTTACCATTAAACTGAGAATCTCAACACTGATGCAAGAGAGGAGCCAACTCAAGAGCATCTGATCCAGTTTCTTCCAAGTAATGAATGCTGGATTTTCAAGCGAAGCAGCATTGGTGTTTCTTGATGATACTGGATTATCACGTAAGACATCTCTTGAGTTTCAAAATTCAGTTTCAAGAAATTGATTTGGACAGATTTTGGAGTCATCAAGAAAGCCTTCTAGATCATTTGCTCAACTGAGGATAAGATATGAGATTTCCAGATCACAAAGTTGGAGCGATCAAGTTTGATCGGTGTTGTGAAGGTCAATGACGAAATAAATGAAGAACTGTTTGTGTTGGAGCTAATGGATGCGATTGAAGTGTGAGATCTCCAGCTCTGATACCAACTCAAAGTTTATATGATATTGTAATGATGTTTGATTACTAAGAAAATGGAAGAAAAATAGAGGATTTTGTACGCTGAATTTTCTATATTATTTTTTATATTATTGATCTGTAAAGAATCTGGAAAGTACATGCTTTTATATACAACTGTAGAAGATTCTACGCACTCTACACATGTTACTTATTATTAATAACCTTTGTAACAAATTATAACAGATTCTGCTGAGTCAGCAGCCATGTCATGTACAATTAACTAATTCTAATATACTTAACAAGAGCTCTAATAATGTATAAAGGCAAAAATCTAACGCTCAGCAAATTGGTTTGTGAATAATTAATCTTCCTCGCCATCATACATACCACGTATGGTGAACAATCTTCAATCTGACATTTGCCTCAATAAGCTGCCTAGTATCCTTAACTTGATAACTTACACAAGACAAAAACGAATTTACTAAAATTTAGTATTTAGAGGCAAAACAGTAAAAAAGACGATATATATTGGTACTAAAAATTGACCTGAGTTATCCTGACGTCAAGAATCACAGCATCTCATGTGTGCAAAATCTTCACAATACAAGATGCTTTCTGAATTCAAGCAACATCTTATCACCTGTAATTTAATTAAGACAATAAATTTCTTCAACCATTACCCTTCTCAATTTCAATGCATTATGGGCAACTAAATTCATAAGGTAGCTAACTAAATGCCCTTTTAACAACATCTTCTCCAATCTAACAATTATTTGGAAAATCTAAATGACAATCATGCATCGATAGCATCAAATTTCACTACAAGTCAGCCTGGAAAAGCCTTTATATTCTGAATAAGAGCATGTGTCAAACAAATATGATGACTGAAGAAACAAAGGCATAATACCACAAGAACCGATGGAAATGAATTTCTACACATTAGACATATCAGCCAAAACAGGTACTCTGTACAAGCAAATTAAAAGAGAGTTACAAAATATTTTAAGATTGATACGATAATTAAAATTTCAGTCACCATATTATTCAAAAACTTTGTACACAATGATTTATTGCTGATTAAGATTGTAGACCTAAATTTTAATCGCAAACTACAGATATACAACATGATATTAGCAATAGGAGACCACACCCAAACATACCCAATTGAATGATTGTACAAGCTTTGAAACTTTACCGTAAATGCTTTTTCATACCTGTGAACACGTTGCACCTACGAGATGCAAGACATGAAATTGTTATTAAAACAAGCGTCGAAACATTTTGTGAAAAAATGAGGTTTATGAAAATACACCTTAACAATCATGAGATACTCGTCTTCAGGAAGCAATTCATCCGTAAGTAACAATTTTCGAAAAGCATCAGCTGCTTTAAGCTCCTCAACGTCAAATAGAGCAGATCCGCCATCACTATTCCTTCTACTGCTCTTCAGCGATCAAACCTTGCACAATAACAACAGAGGTAGCAGTTCCATCGCCAGTCTAATCCTTGGTCTCACTAATATTCTCCACAGAGTACTCGAAATCAACCTAAACATTAAGAATGAGTGGGAAAATGTTTATGGCCCTAAAAACTTGAAAATCAGAAAAATTGAGTGTCTAAACATTTGAATCGCAACAAAACATGCAAATCTTGAAAATCTAATATTGAAGTATTCTGAATGAATGTGCAATTGCATGAGCTGGTACGATTAAAATTACTGCAAAGGCTCTTACATTTGAATGAGTGTCTAAACATTTGAATCGCAACAAAACATGCAAATCTTGAAAATCTAATATTGAAGTATTCTGAATGAATGTGCAATTGCATGAGCTGGTACGATTAAAATTACTGCAAAGGCTCTTACATTTGAATGAGTGTCTAAACATTTGAATCGCAACAAAACATGCAAATCTTGAAAATCTAATATTGAAGTATTCTGAATGAATGTGCAATTGCATGAGCTGGTACGATTAAAATTACTGCAAAGGCTCTTACATTTGAATGAGTGTCTAAACATTTGAATCGCAACAAAACATGCAAATCTTGAAAATCTAATATTGAAGTATTCTGAATGAATGTGCAATTGCATGAGCTGGTACGATTAAAATTACTGCAAAGGCTCTTACAAACCCTTGAAGATGATACTCTTTATACCTTGATAACGTGATAACACAAAGAAACATCATGAATATTAAAGGGTATTTTGAAAATGCAAATTTGTGCAAACTATCAACTGCAGACTGATTACCCGCATAATAGTGTCAACACCGAATTCCTTCCTCCATGGCAGCATATCTGCCCATATACGCTCTGCTTTGTAGGTTTAAGAACCTGAAATTTTTATCACAACCAACAGTGAAAATTGGGTGAAAAAACCGATAATATTGGCATAATTCAATGTATTTATATAGGACATACCAATCAAAGAATGAAACACGATAGAAATGATGATCTCAGCACCTTAGCATCATGCGGTAATAATCATCATGTCTTTCAGGCAGCTGTCACTTTCTTCTTTACCATCGCCAGCCTAATCTTGGTTACCCCAATGTTCTCGATGTAGTCTTCAAAGTCCGCCTAAAAGTAAAATAAAAATGCAATGCTGGTGGAAATGAAAATTCTATAAATTAAATAAAATAAAAAAATGCAATGCTTGAGCTTGAGTTGCTCTAACATCATAGTAATAGCAAGTTTTGACATTTCTTTACTTCTCTGTGGTTCAATTATTTACTTCTCTGTTCTTGTATATACACAACACAGATATCAATAGAAGAAGATGGGAATGAAATTCTATAAAATAAAGCAAGTGAATTACCAGCAGGACATTTTATCAATCCTTTCGCTAAATTTGTTATTTTCATAGTCTTGCTCTGCTGCCTGCATCATTAAATCGAAATTTGTGTGGGCCTGTGAATTGCAAATGTAGTTCTGACATTTCTTCAAATCCTTGGTCGACACAATTACACTCGTATGAACTAAAACAAAATGGGCTAGTGTATAGATGTAATTATTTTATTACATCTATAGATATCTAGAAGAAGATGGAAATGAAATTCTATAAAACTATATGTATATATGATGAAATTATTTTTAACATTACAGAAATTCTGTAACAAAATTAACATTACTATAAAGTATCATAGAAACTCTGTTTCTCGGACAGTTTCACGTAACAAATTAATTACCGTACATTAGAAAAATAAATCAAATTAATGGTTGAAGTAAATAGTTACATTCAATATGAAAATCAAAATATTAGAAAATATGCATATTCCAGTGATATTTTCATAAAATATAGAATTTTAATTCAAAATATAAGTATTTTAATTAATTTCATTGCAAGTAAAAACAAAGAAAAACAGAGGAGGAGAAATTACCGGCGGGTGATAGTAGTTGCAGCCGTTTGGGAATTTACCACAGATGGATCTGGGGAATGTGAGATATCTTATGCCAGTCTTCTCCTTCCTCCTCTCTGTAACGTTCTACTAGAATAGGACAGCCCGTAAGATACAAAAACTGCAGAGTCGTGGCTTGAAGAAGGTAATCCGGCAGAACCTTTAATTTGTCGCAAGACCAAACTTCCAAGGAAGAAAGACGTGGTATGTCTGCTGTCCTGTGATCTTCTAGAGTAGGCAGTTCTTCAATCGAACACGCCCCAATAATCAATTTCTGCAGTGTTGTCGTTTGGAAAAGATAATCCGGCAGGACCTTTAATTTGTCGCAACCATAAATTTTCAAGGAAGAAAGCCGCGGCATGATGGAGATGTTTTTCTTTCTTGTAATCCTGTAATCCCACTCCTCCAATTCTTCCAGATTTTCTATTCTAAGTGATTTCAATTTGGGGAAGGCAATAATTGATGAAGATGAAGATAGGTCATCACCGCTACTTTCTTCTATTCCCAAAAACTCATTTCCCACTTTTTCACACTATACAAAAAGATTAGGGTGAGGTTTTCCAGAGGCAATTTTCCCAAAGGAGGCAAATGCTCACAGATTTTGCAACCAGCGACTGCTAAATCCCTTAGATTGGTTAGTGAAGTCAACCATTTGGGAAAAATGCTGCCTCCGTAGAGTCGAATCCATATTTCCTCCACATTCGAATGCGGCTGTAAGGCTTCAAGAAGTTGTTCATCTTTCTCCTCCTTCCTCATCCCTTCTTCATCTTCCCAATCTTCATCTTCACCAAAAAAAAGACCCAAACAAAGGAGGTTTCTCATATTGTAAAGTACTCCCTTAGCCTCATCTAAATGTGACACATTACTCAGCCCTTCTATATTACATTCTCGAAGGAGTTGAAGATTTTTCAGTGATTCAAGCCTACACGTATTGCTACCATCTACACCTCCACCCACAACAAACTTTTCTAATGTTCGAAGACTGGTTAATTTGGAAATCCCTATTGGCATGTACTTCAACGAATCAGTTTGACCATTCATTAAAATCCTCATGTTCCTTAACTTCCCAATCCCCGCAGGCAATTCTCTAAGCTTTGTGCACCATCTAATAGCCAACTTTTGTAAATTATATAATTCACAAAAAGTCTCAGGTAGTTTCTCTATACATGATTCAGACAAATTAATATATTTTAAATGTATCAATTTTCCAATATTTTCTGGAATTTCTCTAATCCAATTTGTGTCATCTAAAGGTGAGAACCATTGCCTTATAACTAATGCCCTTAAACATGCCAATTTACTAAATAACTCCGGAAGGTTGCTACTATTAAGAGATGGATTGTATGGACTTAAATCATGAATTAAGAGGGTACGCAATCTATTAAGTCCATGAATGTACATAGGAAAGGAAGCTCCTCCTTCCAAATTTAACCCCAAGTGACGGACTTTCTCACCAAAAGAGTTTATGACTGATTCTTTCCTGTCATTAATTTCTAGCCACAAACATTCTTCTCTACTTACAAATTGAGCAAAATCATGTACTATGTCATGCATCTTGCAACTCACAATATTGTCATCATATTCTTTCTCAAACTCTTGAAAGAAAGAGCGTGTTGCTAAAATGTTGAAATACTCTTCCCCAATTATCATCGCATCTTCGCCTTCTTTTGAATTAAGGTAACATTGAGCCATCCATAGTGTAATTAGTTCCTCTTTCCTTATATTGTAGTCTTTTGGAAAGAGAGCACAATATGAGAAACATCGTTTTATCATGGAATTAGAAGGCAAATCATTATAGCTCAATAACAAAGGAGGCAAAATACCTTTCCCAATCTCTTCTACCTTCCACATTTCACTATCTAAAATTCTCAGCCACTCTCTTACGGTTCTTTTAGAACGCAAGAGATTCCCTATTACCTTTGTAGCAAGAGGCAAGCCTTTACACTTGCTTGCAATTTTTTGTCCGATTGGTTCTAATTTTTCACAATCATCAAAGGACCGACCTAGAAATGCTACTTGCTTAAACAATGACCAACATTCTCCTTCAGCCAATTCCTTGACAGAGATAATATCTATTGATCCCATCTGAAGTGCAACTGACCTATCACGTGTGGTAACCAGAATTTTACTTTCATGGTGACCATTCTTTAAACAATAAAAGAATGGATCCCATTTTTTGTAATCTCCATCCCACACATCATCTAAAACAAGAAAAATTTTCTTACCCTTAAAAGACTCCTGAATCTTGTGCATAAGAGATTGGAATTCGCCTAAACTAGACGCAGATTTGTCTAAAACCTCAAGAATTGCTTTCGCAATCCTAATCTCCTCAAAAGTGTCCGATACACACACCCATATAACATTGTCAAACTTTCTTTTCACCTCAACATTATTGAAGGCCAGTTGCGCAAGAGTTGTTTTACCTATACCCCCGAACCCAACTAGTGAGATGATATGAAGGCCTTTTTGTTGTTCGCTACTCTCACCCAACAACTTACTTAGCAGCTCATTTTTCTCGTCACTTCTACCACAAATCTCCCCCTCATCAATCAAGGAGGTGGTTCGCACTCGCTCTGGTTTCTTAACATTGTTACTCACATTCTCAACAAATTTAAACCTATCTTTTTGAGAGGCAATATCATCTAGCTTTTCATTGATTTCCCTAATCTTGACAGCAATGTCATGACGAAGACTAAGTTGTTTGAAACTACCAAAGCAGTTTGAGGCAGTAGGAAAGAAGGAACATACCTTCTTCTTATGACGAGCAAGAGCAAGAGCGTTGTCATCATCAAGGCCCTCAATTTGTAATTTGAGCCTTGCAGTGGTCCACTCCTCCAACACATCTTCCATGTCGTAGGATGCCTCTTTGAGCTGATCCAGCCAAAAAGTAACAGCTGTGTCCTGCTGCATTTGCCTTTGCTCTGCATCCTCCAGCACAGCTCGAATGGCTTGAAGATTGCCAGTAAGCTTTTTCACTTCGTGTCGGACACCAGTCACAAGCCTCACCTGTTGCTTCACTTCATCGGCCGCAACAGAGATCAGCTGCTCCAGGAGAGAGGAAACGATCGCGTCAACCATTCTGACAAAGAAAACTAGAATTTTGAACAGTTATTAGACGTGCTTTTGTTGCGAAAATACTGAAAGAAAAGGAGTCATTGCATTCTTTTATACTGCATAAAAAAGGTTTATGCTTATCCCCACCCCACACGTCAATAATTGTAGAAAGCTAAATTTCCCTGATTCTACGCCACTAGTTGTGATGCGTGATTATAAATATTCTCAAGTTATATATGTATAAAATTCAGCACAAATTTGAATCTAGTAGTGGGTTTTTATGATTTTTGTGTGATTACATTTTCATAATCTTCTACCAGTAAGGGTTCAGATTTAATTACTAATTTAAAAAATCAGCACAAAAAATAATCTCAAGCATTTTATATATATAAATGGATCTTAATTTCCATTAAGATCTTAGTCAATATTTTATCAACATTTACGCAAAGGAGTACTCTCTATTTGGAGGAATTTGGCATCCGATGAAAAAAGTTCTGCTTATCCCCACCCCACCCCACACGTTAGTAATTGTAGTAGCATCTTTAATTTCCCTGATTCCACTCCACTAGCATCTTTAAATTCCCACACGTTAGGAATTTGGTACATAAGATAAATATTCTCAAATTTGGCGCATCTTTAACGATGAATGCATGTTTTGTCTACGTCACTTTTTTCTATCTTACTGCAATATCACGCAGAGGAATTCAGTTTCTTCAAGAGATGGGAAAGCCATTCTGATATTAAACTAAATGCTATAGTTCCTTTTGCGGAGCTCATTTCTCTACCCTATGATAAAGTATCACTGTTCTGACTACTGAAGTGGTACGTATGCCTCCCATGCGTATTTCTTCTCTATATTAAATGGCTATTTTGAAAATGTATTAGTCATGGAATTGTTTGTTCTTATATATTATATTTGAAGTTTTATTATAAAATATTTTTATCTAAATAAAAACTAAAATTTCCTTATTTTTATTTGAATAATCATTTGTTTGAATGAAAAATTAATTTTTCTTACAAATACTCTCGTTAAATGTACTTACTTCTTATTTTGATGTAGCAGAAAATTAATCCCTTGATTCTCTAACAAACAACAATATTTTTTTTAATTAACTAGGACATAATTAAAAACAAAAAGGATGTAATTTACATGTCATACTAGAATTTCTCCTGCTCTCAACTTTCAATTGGTCCAATAATGAAGATTAAATACCTAACATATGCTCAATGTCAATTTTAGGCAAATTCATTTATTATTAGATAATAATTTTTTATGTATAATATTATGTTATAAATTGTAAAAAATAATATTTGTAAAATTAATTTTTAATTATTTATTTTTATTTGTATATCAGATAACTTATAATTATTTATATCTAATAGTATATTAGATAACATTGTAAATATATAAATACACTTCCAAGTATATATACTGCTTTCAAGGATATAAGCATAAAAATGGTAGATTTAAGATATTTTGAGTTTATAAAAATAAATAATCTACCTTTTACAGTTAGACAATAAAAAATAAAAATAAATATATCATTCCGACATATACATTTAGATCTATTCAAAATTTACTAACATTTAGATTTATTCAGATTTTAAATAAAAAAAATGCTACTACATGTCAGTGGGCTTTGCTTTGCTGATCATGTTGATTTTTATAATCAACATCATATTTAATAATCACTCTCAGGCACTAATACCCGTACTTCCTAAAATGTTATAACAATTTAAAGGCTTTCTCAATGTTGTAAATTGCTGAAAATTGGTTTATAACATTCTAGAAACTTTTTTATGATGTTATAAAATCCCAAATTCATATTTTAAAAAATACAAGATCCACACTAGAGAAGGACTCTTTAAAGTATAATGTAATGTGTAATGATATTAACTCATTGATAACTAGGTTGTTTGAGATCTACATGTTTAAAGATATTAACTCATTGATAATTAGGTTGCTTGTGGTCTATCTCTTACTCTTCTACTATTATTCAAACTCATGTGATTGAGGGCAGTGGTGGATCCAACATGTGACTAGAGCCCCAACGGAAAAAAATTCTAAGAATAAAAGAGAAAATTATTTTATGTTTTTGCCTATGTTGAATCTGTTTAAATAGTTCCCAAACCCATATATTCATAAAATTTAAACTTTAACTTTAATAATTATAAAAATATACTTTAATTAAAAATAATAATAGCCTATAACCCAAAATATGTTTCCACTCCCCAAAATAGCATTAATTCTTTCAATTTTCACATCAATAGGAGAGAGAAGATTTTCAACAATGAAATTTGTGAGAAATCATATGTAAAATCAAATTGAAGATGAATTTATTTAGAAAAAATTTAATAGTATTGATAATGAGTCTATTACAAAAAAAATTTAAAATATGAAAATACATTGAGAATAATTATAAATATACCAGTAATATTTTATATATTCTAATTTTTAATTTTTTTGTATTTTACTATTATCTAATTTAGTCTCTACTAAATTATTTTTTCGGATCTCATGGGCACAAAACGCTTTCAAAATCAATTGTTTTATGCCCATGGATGAAAAGTGAGAAAGAGAGATTTTCCTTTATTCATCGTTTAGTAGGGTCCGGCTGTGTTGGAGTTGCTTCACCAATGAGCACTCTTTCATAACCACACGATCAAAATTATAATGTATTATTTTACTATTTACACTTTGTGTAAGTGGCTATAATTCGTGCTCTACCTTAGAGCAACTCCAAGGTAACCATGGCCTTATATAAAATCCTTGACGTCCTTAATGAACAAAAACCCTTGATAAGCTCAGGGGAAAGATAGAAACCACGAACCGCATTCAGATACTAAATCAAAATAGCTTATTTCCCACATTTCTTCAATCTGTCGTAGTACCTCTTCTGCCAATCTTGTAAAGGATCAGACCCGCCAACAATATTCATTGTCGGTTGGTATCAATTCGCCCTTTTAAAAAGTGCGCTTCAAGATCCGATCAAGTACCTCCGTTGAAATAAATAGAGCTCTGTTAAGCCTCATTTCCTATCAATCCTCTAATCCCTACCGAAAAGTAGTTGTATGGCTATCACTCCAATGAGCTTTAGATTAGAAAAATTACACTCATTAGCTAGCACTGCGGGGTAGGTTCCAAGTATTTGTCACGGGTAGGTTCGCTATAATCATTGGTTGGACTATCTACTAAATACATTCTTGCAAAAGAACAAGAAGCTGAACTAAATGTTATCTCCATTGTTAAAAAAA
Organism: Murraya koenigii; assembly: GCA_025617385.1. Lineage (NCBI taxonomy): Eukaryota > Viridiplantae > Streptophyta > Magnoliopsida > Sapindales > Rutaceae > Murraya > Murraya koenigii. The sequence continues at coordinate 52,255,750 of CM046811.1, read as the reverse complement.
AAAATCCCTTTCTTCGGAATGGTGATGGTGGACGAAGTCAGCCCTTACCAGATGATATTAGGGAGGCCATTCATAAGAATCAGTCAGTCGGTAATGTCGACGCATTACTTCACATTAAAATACCAAATGAATGGCTTGATGGGTATTGTAAAAGGAGATTAGAGAGTCACGATAAGCTACTACATAACAATGACTAAAGAGGCAATATAGGTGATGTTGTTGGATGTCAGGGGGAATTCCAAGAAGGGAAGGTAGGAGCCTATAGAGGAGCTGGAAAAGGTCTTGATCAAGAGAAGAAAGTAAATATTAGCTTGAGTATAAGCAATGAGGTGAGAAGGAGTCTGATCGAGTGCTTGTTAATGCATGCAGATGTGTTCGCCTGATCCCATGATAACATACCAGGGATTAATTCGAGGGTGGCATGCCACAAGTTGGCAGTAAGTAAAGAGGTAAAGCCTGTAAGGCAGAAGAGGAGGTGCTTCAACTAAAAAAGATATGACATTATGAATAGTGAGGTGGAGAAGCTATTAAAAGCGGATTCATACGGGAGGTCAATTGCCAAGAGTAGATCTTAAGCGTGGTATTGGTTAAGAAGGCATATGGCAAGTGGAGGATGTGTGTGGATTTTACGGACTTGAATAAAGCCTACCATAAAGACAGACTTCCCATCAGTAAAATATAGACCAGCTTGGTTGACTCCACGAGTTGAACACGACCGCTTCGACTTCATGGATGCATTTTGTAGTTACAACTAAATCCCCATGTTTGGGCAAGATGAAGAATGCACAGCCTTTATCACCAATCAAGGCTAATTTTACTACAAGCTCATGCTCTTCAGCTTAAAGAACGCAGGAGTGACGTATCAGAGATTGGTAAATAAGATTTTTAAACCCATGATTGGACGTACAATGGAGGTCTATATGGATAACATGATCACCAAGTCCAAGGATGCAGAAAAGCATGTTAAGCATTTGGAAAAGAATTTCACGTTCTCGAAGGTATATCGAATGAAGCTCAATCCAGAGAAGCATGTTTTTAGAGTAGGTTCTAGAAATTTTTTGAGCTTTATGGTCAGTCACAGGGGAATTGAAGCCAACCCCGAGAAGATAAGGGCAGTTGTAGAAATAAATACCCTATGCACTTTGAAAAATACGTAGTCTTACGGGCAAACTAATGACCTTGAGTAGGTTCACGGGCAAACTAATGTACCTTGAGTAGGTTCATCTCCCAAGTAACGAACAAGTGCCATGTCTTCTTTCGAGAGATAAAAAATGGAGGAAGAAAAATAGATACCGTAATGTGAAGCTAGCATTTCAAGAATTGAAAGATTATCTACTAAAGGCCATCTGTCATCAACGCCGCTAATGAAGAAGTCCTCAGACTTGTATTTGGTCGTATCATAATAGGATACGAGCTCGGTCTTAATAAGAAATGATTCGTGGGTTCAACACCTTGTGTACTACATAAGCAAAGCCTCACTGAAAGCGTAGACCCGATATTTGTAGGTGGAGAAATGGGTACTTGCCTTGGTAATAGCTGCTCAAAAGTTAAGGTCTTATTTTCAAGTGCACTCAATAGTGGTATTGACAAACCAGCCACTTAGACAAATCCTACATAAGCCCAAGACCTCCGGTCGGCTAGTAAAGTGGTCGATAGAGCTCGATGAGTTTGATATTAGTTACCAACCTCTGACATAAATTAAAGGATGTGCTCTAGTAAATTTTGTAGCCGAATGCACGTAATTAGACAAGGGTGCAGATAACTAACAAGCAATAAGAGAACATATTCAGGGGAAGGTCTAGGTTGTTACACTAGATACAGTGAAGCTCAAGTTCAAAGCTATCAACAATCAAGCTGAGTATGAGGCCATCATCGCAGGGTTAGGACTTATGTTAACTGTTGAGGCAGAAGAAGTGAAGGTTCAAATAAATTTTCAGTTAGTAGTAAACTATCTCAACAATAGATTCCAAGCAAAATAAGAGAAGGCGAAGGCCTACCTTCATAAGGCGAGGCAATTAATTTAGAAATTTTGAGCAGTGGAGGTGGAATAAATATCGAGAGTAGAGAATTTTTGGGCAGATATGATATCACGGGTGGCTACTATATCAGATCCTAAGATGCTTAAATCGATTCCTGTAGAGATCAAAACCAGCTTGACCATTGAGAAAGAAGCGGAGGTGATGAATGTAACCTCGAAAGGCACTTGGATGGATCCGATTGTCTCTTACATTAAGGAGAGGATCATGCCTACTGACAAAAAGCAAGCAAGAAAGTTAAAGTGTCAGGCAACAAGATACACGCTGATTGATCGGGTACTATACTGACGGGGATACACTTTGCCACTACTACGCTACTTGAATGAAGAAAAAGTAGACTATGTGCTCAAAGAAATACACGAGAGGATTTGTAGAAACCACTCTGGTGCAAGAACTTTAACATTTAAATTCCTAAGGCAAAGGTATTTCTCGCCCAAAATCTAGCAAGATGCACAAGAGAAGACCAAGAGTTGTAAAGTCGCCGTGGCTTCGCCAACTTCCTAGCTCAACCACCGTGAGAATCTTACAGATGATGAACTTGCCATGGCCATTTGCTCAATAGGGAATTGATCTAATCAGACCTCTATCGAAAGGACGAGCATCTATAATACACGCAGTAGTCGCGATTGATTATTTTACAAAGTGTTTGAGGTGGAGGATTTGAGCAAAATAATATAGAGCAAAACCACCGATTTCATCTAGAGAAATGTGATACGCAGATATGGAATGCCCCATGCCCTGATTACGGATAATGAAAAACAATTTGACAATAGAAAGTTCAGAGACTTCTGTGCAAATTTGGGAATAGAGTTAAAGTTTTACTCACTATCATATCTGCAGGCAAACAGGCAAGTGGAGATTACAAATAAAACCATAAAATGACTCGCTGAAAACTAGGTTAGGAGAGTAGAATGGAGCATGGGTCGATGAGTTACCCAGCGACATGGGCTTATAGTAACCACACACAAGACCGCTACGAGGGAAACACCATTTTCTTTAGCATTTAGGCATGAAGTCGTGATCCTAGTAGAGATAGGAGTGGACTCTTACATAACAGAGCATTTTAATGAAGAGCGTAATAACGAGTAGATTTGTGGAATTCGAACTTATTAGAAAAGAGGAAGGAAAGGTCGTCGAGGAAGATAGCAGATTACCAGCAGAAGTGGCCCGCTATTACAACCAAAACGTCACATCCGGTCGATTTAAAGCTGGGGATTGGGTGTTTAGAATGGTCAACTAAAGCGCCAAAGATCCCAATCAAGGGGTACTAGGCCCTAATTGAGAAGATCCTTATAGGGTCTCACAAGTGGCAAGTCCGAGGGGATACAGGTTCGCTTACCTTGATGGACAGGAAGTCAGCAAAATATGGAATGCAAAATACTTAAGAAAGTATTTACAGAAAGTTTCCTTATAAAGCAATGTTAATGTATTAAGCTTTCTTTAATTTAGAGTATGTAATATGTTGTTTATGAATAGTAAGTAAGGACGAATTCTTTTAAAAGTGATTTAATTCGAGTAAGTCAAACTAAAAAAAAAAAAAACTAAGGCCAAAAGTCTCAAAGCTTGCTCAAGGCGAGACAAAGAGCTAAGCAAAGGTAGAGTTGGCTTAAGCAAAGTAAACTCTTAAATAAAGCTAAGGCTAGAAGTCTCAATGCCAGCTCAAGGTGAGATAAATGGCCAAGCAAAGCCAGAGTAGGCTCGAGCAAAATAAGATTTTAAATAATGATAAAACTAGAAGTCTCAAAGCCTGCTCAAGGCGAGACAAAGAGCCAAGCAAACCTAGAGTTGGCTCGAGCAAAGTAAGCTCTTAAACCAAGCTAAGGCCGAAGTCTCAAAGCCCGCTCGAGGCAAGACAAAGAGCCAAGCAAAGCTGTAGTCTTCGAGCTAGTTAAGCTCCGAAAGTTGTCAAGGCTAGTAGTCTAAAAGCCCCTATTCGTGGCAAAATGAGAATCTAAGGTTAGTAAAAGTTAATTTGAGCAAATCATGTATTTAGAAACGGGCAAGGCAGATATAACAAGTTAAAGTCCGAGAGTCTATTTAAAGTAGGACAAAACTTAAAACTTGCTGAAAACTTGTTCGAGCTCAGAGAATATAGAATAAATCAAATAAGAGAACTCGAAAGTAAAAAATTTTCTTTCTTTTTATTCGAGGTAATAAGAACCAGAGTTTACAATTCCATTATATAAGAAGTTACAATGAAAATTAAAGAGCTTAGATAGACTGATCAGTAGCTTGATCAAGAACTTGGGTAGACCGGTCTATATCGGACATAACTTAAGGACCCTCATTGTTGGAGGGAGAAACTTCTTTAGGTCCCATCGCAGCAAAGATCCATATTTGGAGTTAAATTTCTCGTCTCGCTGGCTCCCGGCATCCCGCTCGCCTTGAGTTTAGTTATTTTCAGCTCGTGGTATTCTTTGCTTAAGATAGACATGATGCACTTATAGTAGAAAGTTAGCTCGTTGTTGCTTGCCTATAAAGTCCAGCCTACCTTGGAGGCGCAAGCTTCAACTTCCATAGTCCTCTCAAAGGAGAATCTCTAAATGTCGAGATCCTTCTTAGCATTCAAAATTTCATCTTTAATCGTAGAAATAGCAACGACTTGGTATATAGATTCTCGGAAAGAGTTGGCCGGATCATTAAGACCGGAGGTCTCCAACTCAAGCAACAAAATCTTTCTGCATGCGCTTTGTAAAGTCCTTGACATAAGGCGCAGAAAATTAGTTTTCTCCTTGGACGCTTTGACCGGGTCCCGGAGGGAACAATAGCAAGCAGAGTCCTTCAAGGAGCTTTGTCGACCATATTCTCACCTTCTAGAGAAGGAGGAAGAATTTTAATAAGGAAGCAATAAGGTTAACTCTTGGCTTCTTTGGTGGAGTTGAGGAGTTGCTCGAACTCGTCAGCAGCTCTAGAACGCATCTTCAATCGAGCAAGGATGTCGCTGCTCATCTTTTTTCCTCGGATGCTAGGCCAAACTCAACCAGATTACTTTACATTTCTTTACACTAGCTAGCGTTGTCCAAAGCAAGTGTCCATATGCAACTTCAACTTCTTCCCGATCTTATATGACATACTTTAAGAAACTACAAAGAAAAAAAATAATAATAAGGGGTGAAGAGAAGGACCAAACTAGAATGCGTAATGAGTAGCAAATGACCTGAGAGCAAAAGTAAGATGAAATTTAGGGAACTTCTCCTAATATAGAGGCAACTCGCCTCCAATCATCCCCGATGAAAAAGAATTTACTTTTCTAATTACCATCGATATGGGAGATTGGTGATGGGTTTTTGTCTTTTGATCTAGATATAAAATAATACCAACCCTCATCTTTTAGATCGCTTTCAGCTTGTTACGTATTCTTTATTTCATCTACTATGGGTTCACCCATATTACACCGGTTCCATAGAATGAATGGACAAGACAAAACCCTCCACCTATTGGGATTTAATTGCTCTAGTGCTAAATGCAATTGGAAATGAATTCGGGCAAAATAAGGTTGCAAAGTTAACCTAACACCTCATTTAAAACACTCGAGGTATAAGGTGATATATCCTCGAGGAGGACTGACTAAAAGTGCTATTTTTGTTAGGAAGAAAAAGGTCAACACTATCAAGAATACAAGAAATGTCCCTAAGTCTATCTAAATCTTAGTAAGAGGTCTTACACCTCATATGGTCAAGGGCAAATGATTCGACCTCGACCTATGACTAACCTTTTGCCTTTTGCTTGGCTTATATTCTTCAAGTACGTCATCCTCGACAATATCACTCGGCAACATTAGCAATCTTGCCAAGACTTGGGTTTCTTATTATAATTTCTTTATCGAATGGGAATCGTTAGAAGAAGAGGATTCCTCGGAAGACATCTTTCTAGGTTTTTGTATGGCATACATTTTCTTAAGGACTAATGACTTTCCCACAATACACTTCGTCGGATCTCGTAAATTTTAACCATGGTTCACAGAGATGGAAAACAAAGAACCCTAAAATAAAAAACACTAAGGATATGAAGAAGAAGTCCATGGATTTATACGTGAGAACGATTCGATGAGCGTTAATCGTAATAACCGCAACTAGGAAGAGGATTTCTTGTAGGCACCAAGTGGTAACTTTCAACAAGTATGAAGAAATATGAAAAGGGGAGAAGAAGAACTTAGGGATTTATAAAAATTAAGAGAGCCACTCTAACGGATCGGCACGTTACACAAAGGAACGATCCGCTCAATGAATCGCTCTCTAAATTCAAAGAGTGGCTTAAAATAACCAACGCCACCCAAATTAAATACAAAATAACTAAAGAGATGGGTCACAAAAGGGTATCTTGAACCAACTCAAACAAATAATTTCTAGTCTTATCTCGCCTCACTCTCAAGACTAAAAACCGGGGACTAGTGTTTGGGAAATAAAGAGCACGCTTGCTTGAGGTCAAGCCACCAAAACAGGTTACCGATCACTAATATAAGGGTACTCCTACTCGATATCAAGCTAATCGAGACCAAGAGCTCGCAGTCTACTTGAGCTAAGCTTGGGAGAGCAATTATGTTCACTATAGTCAAGCGAGCTCTCATCATGTTATAAGCGGCATCAAGAGTAGGTATAAACCAATCCTTGAGCCAAACCTAAATGTGGTGCCAAGCCCACAATGACAAACGATTAAGCGACTTTATCCGTGAATGGGGAATAACTCCCACGCACAATCAATTCTCATCATGGTGACCAAGTAACTATCCCAAAAGCAGACGAGTGTGTGAGAAGTAGAGAACGTGCATTACGAGAGTAATAGCGATGAACGGAAGACCCAAATAAATACTTCAAGAAAAAGGAAAAGGGGTTGGATTTTTAAATAGAAAAGGACCCATAAAAGAAAGAGAGAACAAGACAAGAAAAAGAAAAAAGGGAGTTAACTTTTTTCCTGTGTTTTCTTTCTTTCGCTAAGAGAAAACACTTCAGCAATCTCGACATTTTTCTCGTTAACACGGACTAGTAGACATCACCATTTCTATGATTAGAAAGACTCGAGAGTTAGCCGGAGAACCTATTCGAGGTATTAGCGACTAGAAATCTCCATCAACAATACTAATAATTATTTAATTATTATTTGGGTATTAGAGTACGGGTCATATTAGAAGACGTATCCTTACATTCAGACCACCTGGGAAGCAGTCCACAAGTTTATAGTAAATGTCAAAAGAAATGTCTTGAATGTGACGGGCGAACTTCCTTATCCTTGCACTCATTGGATAGCATTTTGACATTCATTCATGAATTTTGAAATGGGCAATAATGCAGCCGAGGAAAATTTTAACCGACTTCAAATAATAAAAGTTTATTTAATTCTTATATTTAGATTTAAGTACTCGTTTAATCTCTCTATCTTTAAAACTAACTCAAAATATTCGTATCGTTAAACTTTTGATACACTTTTTGTTTCTTTCGACTTATTTTATAATATAACACTTTTATAATAATTTTTTTGTTATTAATAAAAAAATTAAATTATGTGAACTTCCACAAAAATTAATATATATTCTTTTTATTTTTAGGGTTAAATTGGTAACTTAATTTTTTTTTTTATTAATGTCCTAAAAAAATATTATTGTAAGAAGGTAATATTATGAAAATAAGCAACAAAGAATAAAAAGTAATAGTAGAGGTGTCAATAATTTAACGATTGAGATTTTTAAAATATTTTAAAAAAATATAGAGACTAAATAGACGTTAACTTCAAAATTTAAGTACTAAATGAACTTTTAACCCACTTCACATGTCCTGTATAAAATTTTCTAAACCTTGGAGATCAGGTAAGAAAAATATCATAATAAAATAATAATAATAATAATTAAATAAAGTGTTCATAGATTATTCAATGATTTCTTTTAATGAAAAGACTCTAATATTTGCCTTCTTATTAATAAATAAATTAACCCAATTTAAGAATTATTAATAAATTATTTGATAATTTGAAAGATCAGAATATATGTGATAATAAATGCATTGAATATATATATATATATATATATTAAACATACAGTTTATTTAAAATTTAATTATCTTATATTTAATACTAGATTTTCTTATTTGGCATCTAGTTTATATAAATAGAAATGATATACTTGCTACAATTAATACAATATCCCTCCAGTACAATATATATATATATATATATATTACAAGAAATGAAAAGAAATTTATTTATATTTTGCAGACAGTTGTGCTAAGTGCTGTACACATATCATTATTCTTATCTAAATACCCAAGAGAAGTCACTGCTCCTACGTAAACACCCAAAAGAGAAGTGGAGAGAAATATTTGAGTGTCAATAGAGAAAAAATGTCGGAGAATCCCAAAACTTCACCGAACCTCCCATGGAAGGCGTGGCTCTCTATATCGAGCTTCTCCGTAGCCATGCACATATGTTTCCGCCGCAACATGACTGTCAATCGTTTTCTCTTTAACCTCTGTGATCGCAAATCCTCTCCTTCAAATAATCAGCCCAAAAATGGCGTCACGAGCTTCGACGTCTCAGTTGACGCCGCCCGGGATCTTTGGTTCCGCCTCTACACGCCCACCAACATGACAGCAACAAACTTGCCAGTCATCGTCTACTTCCACGGCGGAGGATTCGTAGTCCTTTCTGCCAATTCAAAAATATGCGATGATGCTTGCAGAAGGCTGGCAGTGGAAGTCCCGGCCGTCGTCATCTCCGTTAACTACCGTCGCTCGCCGGAGCATCGGTGTCCAAGTCAATATGAAGATGGGATTGATGCACTCAAATTCATTGACAGCAGTTTCACGGACATTGCAAACTTTCCGGCTTGTGCTGATATCAAACAGTGTTTTCTTGCTGGAGATAGTGCCGGAGGCAACTTGGCCCATAACGTGGCAGTTCTTGCTGATGGGTGTAATTTTTCCAGGCTGAGGCTTAAGGGACTGATAACGATACAGCCATTTTTTGGGGGAGAAGAAAGGACTGAATCAGAAATGAGGTTTCAGAAAGATCCATTGGTTGGATTGAAGCTTACAGATTGGATGTGGAAGGCATTTTTGCCAGAAGGGTCAAATCGGGACCATCCGGCGACTAATGTTTTCGGGCCAAACGCAGTTGACGTCTCCGGCGTAAACTTGCCGCCGACTATTGTTTTTATTGGAGGCTTTGATCCTTTACAAGACAGGGGAAAGAGATACTACGAGGGATTGAAGCAATCTGGGAAAGATGCTTATTTGATTGAGTATCCGAATGCCGTTCACTGTTTCGACATATTCCCACAGGTGCCTGAGTATGCTATGTTCCTTAAGGAGGTCAAGGATTTCATATGGAGTCAATCAGCTAAATAAATGAATGAAAAATTATTTTTCTTTTCGTTTTAGAATAAATAATCTCATCGCTCCTCTTTGTATATTGTTCAGTTGATGAAAAGGGCTTGTGTTTGCTTGTGACAGATAGTTGTATATAGTTTTCATTTGTAAATAATCGTTGTGAAATTTTCTTATTTTTAGTAAGAAAGATGAATTGATGTCACCGAGTTGCTCCTTTCCATGATTTCATCGTTTAATTTTGCAAGAATAATTAAATTTTTAATGCTTTAATTATATGATTCACTCCATTTCAATTTGATTGAATCAACTTATATTTTCGCCAAAAATTTTGGCTTTTCCAACAACAGTGGCGTATCTAAAACGATCGGGCTAAACCAAAACAATCTTTCAATAGCTTATTTTTGTTTATTGAATTTTATTAATAAAACATAAAAAGCTATCAACTGTCCCAATGAATTTAATCTGGAGGGCTTAGTAGAAACAACTAAAAAAAATTCTAGGAGACGATAACACAAGCAAAGAATGACTGTGACATGTCATTAGCAATAAAGCTCAAGTCTATTAGGGATTAGTGATAGGGTAATTTTACGCGGAAACCCAAAATTTTTTCAAACCGATCAAAATTGAATCAGAGAAGAAATTTTCTTTCTTAATGATAAAAAGAGGGATATTAAATTTTTAAGGAAATGAAAAACATCATACATAAATGAATACAAATAATGACTAACACATATGAATTAAAGATAAGAATAATTAGTTCTAAATAATATTAACAAAAGTTATTGATTAAGAGTATGAAAATAGTTAGAAGTACATAACAAGGAAAATTTGTTAATTGTATATATTTAAGAGTAGGGCCTCAGAGGATATAAATTGGAGTTTAATAGCTCCACCCATTCAATAAATCATGAATATTGGGCCAAATTTAAAAATCTCATAAGACTTCAATATAATTTAAATAGGCCATACATCTAAAATATTTATTCAAAATTAAAAGTAGTGATATTTGACATTTCAATTTTCTTCACCGCCCACTCTTTTAATTAATCTACTTATTTTCATAATTACACTTATTAAATAATAAAAATAATTAAAAAACAAATACAATTTCACAAGCTTTAACCGCCTTCCACCACCCAAGTCATCGCACCATTAGCCCTTAGTCGTCAATTAAATTCTCCAACAGTCATTGACCAAAACCTGCCATTTACATGAATTAATTTTAGTGAGATTGATATGATAATATCAGAATTAAAATAATATCAAATGAAAAGTGGTGAATAAAAATTTATGTATAGGAATCAATAAATTTTAAATTAATAATGAATGATAAATAATGAAAATGGACTAGCAATAAAATGAATGAGATTGAAATGAATGATAAATAAGATCGCTGATAACGATAACGATCGTAAAGGGTGGTTATGTTTTCTGAAATAGTTTTTATTTTTAAATGTATATTTTTTTTAATAGGAATAATTTTGTAAATAAGTGAGGTTAGTAGGGACTGATAAGAGAAATTAAAAAAAGTCAAATATCACCATTCAAAATTAAAAACATAAAAAGAAAAGACTACGAATTAAAATTAAACTATTGTTAGAACAATTTAAAACCCCACAAGCTCCTTGTGCACCTTCATTGAGTCTGGCCATTACTATACACCATAATTAATGGGGATGATATAAGTTTTAGAAAGAAAGTATCACATGAATTGAATTAAAAAAATTCAAGAAAGTGAGATGTTGGACCCCATACCTTTCGCTACACATGCACCGTGACATACCACATATCACCTATCACGTCGTCTTGGAACATGACATGCTTGGTTCCACCTACCACTAGCTATGCACCACGACGAGCCAAATAATGGAAAAGTCCAAGATGAAGATCGAGGGACCATTTACCATAACGTGCCAAAGTCCAAAAGGGAGGGGTCCTTTGTGAAACCAAATACTACGGTCTGATCTTCAGTAGTAAAGTCATCGATCATCATGGATCTGCTCTCATTGTTGTGCTCTTCTTAGGGACCATTCAGGCAATGGCAGACTTAGGATTTAATGATAGAGGGAGCTACGTCAATTAATGATGCAATTCAACAAATTTAAAAATAATAACAATGAGAACGAATGTATTATCTAATTTTTACAAAAAATACACACACACACACACATACATTCATTCATACGTACGTACGTACATACATACGTACATATATAGATACATACATACATACATATATATATATATATATATATATATATATATAATAATTACCAATGCAATTTGGCTTTGACGTGCTGCCATATTATAACTCTATTCAAAATTTAAAAATAATAACAATGAGTGCGACTGTAGCGTATGTTTAACATAAAAATAATAATAATAATACCAAATATAGTTTGTATTTAACCCAAAACAAAAAAAAAAAAATATGAATGTAGTTTATTTTTACATAAAAATAAACGAGTGCAATGTTGTGGTCTGTTTTTGACATACGGTCATATTATAAATGAATTCAATAATATTTTTTAAAAAGGACTAAGATTACAAATGTAGTTTATGTTTGACAGTAAAAATAATAATAATGAGTACAAAGTACAAATGTAGTGTGTTTTTGACAAAATGTAGTTTGTTTTTTACATTAAAAATAATAACAATGAGTACAATGTTTGTATTATGTTTTTAGCATACTATCATGTCAGAAATATGATCAATAAATTTAAAAATAATAACAACGAGTACGAATGTAGTTCATGTTTGACAAAATGATAATAAAGACACTACGAATGTGGTTTGTTTTTGACCAAAAAGGGAAAATAAAAACAATGAGTAAATTACAGTCTGTTTTTGATATTCTGTCATATTAGACCTGTATTCTTTTTCTATATATACGACTAACTAACAGTATTCTGTCATCGGAAAAAGAATACATAGTTTTGATATCTCATTGATTTTGTAATATATGTCTCATTGTTCTTATTATTTTAAAAACTTCACTAGCCTATTCTAGCCTAAATAAAGAGAGAATGATTATAATTTCCTGCTAAAAAATTTACTCCTAGGTTTGTGTAATGAGCACCGGTGTTGATGCAGCTTTTCCCGCTGCACTCAATAGTGCTTCGAATCTTCCAACAGTGCCTCCAAACAGCTCGAGGAGGACTGTTCAAGCCCAGTGCTTCGAACCTTCAAACAGTGACCGCAAGAGCTCGAGCAGGAATGTATGAAACTTCTGCTCGCGGATTCGAATAGTGCCTCGATCCTTCTGCTTGCGACAAGCTCGAGCAGGATTGCCTCCTTCGTCCTGCTCACTGCCTTCTTCGAACGCTGATCTCCCGGACCGCACACACGTAAAACCGGGTCGTGGGTCGCCGGACGTGTTCCGACGAAACCCTCCGACGCCAAGTCAAGATTTGGGTTTTCTTTTGGTATCTCCTCAGCTGAGGGAGACCTGAAAGATGAAAGGGTATTATTTCGCCCCTTTTGGATAAGTATGGTGTTTTTCGGAGAATCAAACGAGAGAGATTAGAAAAGGAAGAACCTCGCTTGAGCTTACGGATCCTTCTCGAATCGTAAGTTCCAACCCTTGTAACGCTCCCTTCGCTTCCTTTTATACTCCATTTTTCCCGCTCTTTTCCTTTCCAGTCGTCCACTCCACGCTAGTGGTATCTCGGTCCCTCCGACAACCGGGTTTAGCGGAATATTCCCTGTGGATGAGCTGCTGTCCCCTTAACCCGATTCATGTGGCCAAATCACCATGCCTGCAAGTGCGCTAGGAATTATGACACCTGAGGCACGTGTCGACCACCAACGAATAGAGATCACCACCACACCACGTGGGATCCCAAATGACATTAAAAGGTGTGCCGGATTCCGAGAAAACGTGTCGGGTTGCCCTGGCTCTGGTCTTGCCCACCAGTGCTCGTGGATCTCTGCGAGTAGGAGAGATGTGCTCTGGGATCGACCTTGACCATCTTTGACCTGAGGATGACCTCGAGCAAGTAGAGTGCTTAGCTCTCGACCTTGACCAGCCTTTGACCAAGGGTCGCTCGGCTAGGCCGTCCTTGGGTGTCTTGCTCGAGCTGGAAGGCTTCGAGGGCCTGCTCGATATTTACCCAAACACCAGCTTCCCGGCTCTAGTCTTTGAGTGAAGCGAGACAAGACTAGAAACTTAGTAAGGATGGGCCGAACTCGCGGCCTTTACGCTCCCCACGCTCTTCTTGCTCGGCCTCGTAGTTGGTCGTGCTTGGCTCGCCACGCGGGACTTCGGCCTTGGTATTCTTCATGAGCTACTCGCCTCGGCCCGCATGACCGAGGTGTCTTCCGGTATTACTACCGCCGGGCCGTAATTGACCGAGGTGTTCATCATCGCTACTCTCGCTCGCCAAGAATTGACCGAGCCGCCTTCACTGTTAATCCCGCCTACTTCTTCGAACTTCCGCCGGTCTCGCAAATGACGCAAGTGTGACACCGCCTCGCTGGACTTCGCCGAGGAGTTCTTCGGATCTTTGCTCGGCCACCGCAATTGACCAAAGCGCCTTGTTAGGTCACTTCGCCGGGCCCGCAACTGACCTAAGCTGCAGCACCGTCCCGCCTAATAACTTAGGCTTGGGACTTCGCCTAGGAGTTCTTCTCGATCTTCCGCCCGGCCCGCAATTGACCCGAGCTTGCTCATACTCCCGCCGGCCTCGCAATCGACCCAAGCATGGCGCCATCCCGCTGGGACTTCCGGCCAAGGAGTTCTTCTCGATCTTCCGCCCGGCCCGCAATCGACCCGAGCTTGCTCATACTCCCGCCGAGCCTCGCAATTGACCCAAGCATGGCGCCATCCCGCTGGGACTTCCTGCCAAAGAGTTCTTCTCGATCTTCCGCCGGCCTTTAATTGACCGAACGCCTTCCGATTTCTACTCCCGCCGGCCTCGCAATCGACCCAAGCTGCCTTCCGATGTTACTCCCGCCGGCCTCGCACTGACCTAAGCGTGAGCACCGTCCCGCCTAATAACTTAGGCTTGGGGACTTATGGCCAAGGAGTTCTTCTCGAACTTCGCCCGGCCTCGCAATTGACCCGAGCTTGTCGATACTCCCGCCGGGCCTTTTAATCGACCGAACGCCTCTCGATTTCTACTCCCGCCGGGCCCGCAATCGATCCAAGCTGCCTTCGACATGTTACTCCCGCCGGCCTCGCACTGACCCAAGCGTGGCACCGCCCCGCCTAATAACTTATGCTTGGGACTTCGCCAAGGAGTTCTTCTGAACTTCGCCTGGCCTCGCAATTGACCCGAGCTTGCCGATACTCCCGCCGGCCTTTTAATTGACCGAACGCCTTCGATGCTACTCCCGCCGGGCCTCGCAATCGACCCAAGCTGCCTTCGATGCTACTCCCGCCGGCCTCGCAATCGACCTAAGCGTGAGCCGTCCCGCCTAATGACTTAGGCTTGGGACTTCGGCCAAGGAGTTTCTCTCCGCCGAGCCTTTTAATCGACCCGAGGTCTTCCGATGCTACTCCCGCCGGCCTCGCACTGACCTAAGCGTGACGCCGTCCCGCCTAATGACTTAGGCTTGGGGACTTCCGCCAAGGAGTTCTTCTTGAACTTCCGCCCGGCCCGCAATCGACCCGAGCTCACTGATACTCCCGCCGGCCTCTTAATCGACTCGAACGCCTTCCGATTTCTACTCCCGCCGGGCCTCGCAATCGACCCAAGCTGCCTTCGATAGTTACTCCCGCCGGGCCTCGCAATCGACCCAAGCGCCTTCGATGTTACTCCCGCACGGCCTCGCAATTGACCCAAGCGTGGCACCGTCCCGCCTAATAACTTAGGCTTGGGACTTCCGCCAAGGAGTTCTTTCGAACTTCGCCCGGCCCGCAACTGACCCAGTGCTTGCCGATACTCCCGCCGGGCCTTTAATCGACCGTAACGCCTTCCGACTTCTACTCCCGCCGGGCCTCGCACCGGCCCAAGCGCCTTCGATGCTACTCCCGCCGGGCCTCGCACTCGACCCAAGCGTGGCGCCGTCCCGCCTAATGACTTAGGCTTGGGACTTCGCCAAGGAGTTTTTCTTCCGCCGAGCCTTTTAATTGGCCCGAGGTCTTCGATGCTACTCCCGCCGGCCTCGCACTGACCTAGCGTGGCGCCGTCCCGCCTAATGACTTAGGCTTGGGACTTCCGCCAAGGAGTTTTTCTTCTCGCCGAGCCTTTAATTGACCCGAGGTCTTCCGATGATACTCCCGCCTCGGTTTTCAATAACCCGAAGCTGGCACCGCCCCGCCTAATGAAGTTAGGCTTGGGACTTCCGCCAAGGAGTTTTTCTTCCGCCGAGCCTTTTAATCGACCCGAGGCCTTCTCGATGATACTCCCGCCTCGGTTTTCAACTAACCCGAAGCTGGCACCGTCCCGCCTAATGAGTTAGGCTTTTGGACTTCATGCCGAGGAGTTCTTCTTACTTCGGTCTTCATTTTGAACTTACATTATAAATGTTATTCTTATTCTTACATACATTTATACTTTTACATATCCCATCTCGGGACGAAATCTTACATTAGCATTTTACAATACAAGAAGACTTCATCGAAATACTTCCCGGAGTCGTATGCTCCACTGCCTCTCGATCTCTCGTCCATTCCGGATGAGCTGGTCGGTATGTTCCTCGCCTTCTACTCTCGATTCCCCCGAGTCGAGCGAGGTTATCTCGCGATGGTTTCTTGGCAGCCTACGGCGTAGTAGCCTCTTCGCCACCCTTCGGTCGCCTTCATGACTCCCTATAGCCCCATTTACTCGATACTTTAGTGGCTAAGTAATGAGTGGACACCACGCATTGGTCGATCCTCATAAACGGCCTCCCTAGAATCGCCTCGGTACGGGTCGGTTTCATCTACCACCACGAAATCCAAAGATCATGTTCTTCTCGAAAGGCTTCGAGCCCATGGTTACCGCCAACTTGATGATTCCTGGAGGTATTAGCTTTCCTCCCCGAACCCCTTCAAGGAAGTGCTCAGATGCTCGAGGCTCGCACCGCTATTCCTAAATCCTCGAGTGTGGATTTGAAAAGAATATCTACCGAGCTCCCGAGTCAACCAAGATTCTGGTCAACTTCCTTATTCGCTACATTGACTTTTACCACTGTGGCATCTTCGTGGGGTACAAAGACCCTCCTCATCTTCATCCGTCCACATGATTGGCACCGCCGAACCTTGGCCTTCTTGGTCGCAGGAGCAAGTGAATATGACTTCTCACCAGCAATGCAGATATCTCGCAATAGTTTTTCCGGCCCTCGTTGAACTTCCTACCATCGCTGGCCCACCCGAAATTACCTCGTGGATGGTGGCTCCATGATCTATTTCATAAGCCTCGGTCACCTTCCTCAGCCGTTGTTCAACCACCGGTGTCCTCCTTCTATAAACTCATCCAGTATCGATTTCTAACTAAATCTTCCACCGGTTTTTCAGATCACCAAGACCGTGATGCGGCGTGACCATGGTCTCCATGGAAACTGCAGAACCACTCCTTATCCCGCTTGCCACCGACTTGGCCATCTACGGCTAGTAGCTCAAGCAGCCCTCGCCTTCAACCACTCAAGTATCTCTTCAGAGATACCTTCAACCTCGTGATACTCGCTCTGTAGTGTGGCTCTGCTCCACCACTTGTATTGCCCTATCCCTGGGAAGCTTCTGGAGGGTGGCAATGGACTGCCATCCCCAGCATGGCTCACTTCAAGTCTACTCTGTGGTCTGGTCATGGGTACGTGGCCATCATGACGCCTCAGATTCTCCGCGATCCCTGCCCGAGACCCGCGAGGTGGTCGGGACCATCCGCGTGGGGAACCTCCGATATGGGTCAGACAGGCAGCCCGGCCTCACGCCTTGAGCCCGTGGTCCCCTGACGAGCTCCCTTCTCCTTCCTTCTTGCTCCACCAACCTGCTCACTTCTCGCCTGCAACTTTTTCTTCTTCAATTACCATATCCAGCTTTTACTTGTTCAGACGCCGTCCGAATACGAATCGGATCAAGGACTCCAGCAGTTATACCATGGTCTCCCATCCCAATACCATCCTTTAATCCTCTTGTAGCTCGGGATGGTCGAACGCACCAAGATCTAGGACCGATCTACGGTATCTTTGATAAACTCCCTGAGGACTCTCCTTCTTTCTCGCCTTACTCGACGTACCCATCATGTCATCCTCGTGGTCACCGCTACTCGAATTGTTCTACGAACTCCTTGCACATCCTGCTCAAAACTCGAGATGCTTCCCGTGGAGTCTCATGCAGACCATTCTCTCGCCCTTCCTCAAGAGTGAGCTGGAAGGCCCCGCGACCTCGCGGCCGCCAATGCACCTTGCACCTCGCCATGTCGCTGAACCGCTCTATATGTACTAATGGATCACTCTTTCCCGAATATTTCAGATCCGGAAGCGAAAGTCACGTGGATCGTGGACACCCATGATCTCCGCTGAGAGTGGAGATTCGTTGTCCAAAGATTATTCGCCAACTCGACTCTTTCCGCTCCTCAAGATCCTCCACAACTCGTGCCAACCTCGCAGCACTCTCCCTCCAACTCTTCCGCACGAGAGGTCAGTCAGATCCTCGCAATTGTTGACGAGACCCCTTTCCTCCATGTTTGTTTCTTCTCTCACTACAACATTCTGTGCCCGAGGTCTTGGCTTCATCTCCCGTGATTTTCCCGAACATGAGCATTCCTCTACTGACTCCGGACATCGTTACATGCTTTTCTCTCGTCCTTCCTCGAATTCTTGTAATGTGGAGGTCATAGTTTCGATCTGCTTTTCCATCCGATCCATCCTTTCCTCGGATCTCCCTGCTCGGGCCTCATTGGCCACCTCTCTCAAAGTTACCGATTCTTCTCGACTTACTCCTCTTCTACCGCTTCCTCATCGCTGTGTCAGTGTGTCTCGAATGTATTAGGAAATCAGGCTTTTGTGCCGATCCCCACAGACAATAGCTAAAATGTTGATGCAGCTTTTCCCGCTGGCCTCAACAAAGGTTTCAATCTTCCAACAAGGCTTCCAAACAACTCGAGGAGGACCTGCTCAAGCCCAAGGCTTCAACCTTCAAACAAAGGATCGCAAGAGCTCGAGCAGAATGTATGAAACTTCCGTCATGGATTCGAATAAGTGCCTCGATCCTTCTCGCTATGACAAGCTCGAGCAGGATTGCCTCCTTCGTCCCTGCTCACTGCCTTCTTCGTAATCAGCTGATCTCCTGACCGCACTCACGTAAAACCGGTCGTGGTCGCCAGCGTGTCCCGACGAAACCCTCCGACGCTTAAGTCAAGATTCGGTTTGTCTTTTGGTATCTCCTCAGTGAGGGAGACCTGAAAGATGAAAGGGGTATTATTTCGCCCTTTTTGGATAAGTATGGTGTTATTTCGAGAATCAAATGAGAGAGATTAGAAACTAAGAACCTCGCTTGAGCTATGCATCCTTTCTCGAATCGAAGTTCCAACCCTTGTAACGCTCCCTTCGCTTCCTTTTATACTCCATTTTTCCCGCCTTTTCCTTTCCAGCCGCTCCACTCCCGCGCTAGTGGTATCTCGGGTCCCTCCGACAACTGTGTTTAGCTGAATATTCCCTGTGGATGAGCTACTGTCCCCTTAACCCGATTCACGGGCCAAATCACCATGCTCTGCAAGTGCGCTAGGAATTATGACACCTGAGGTACATGTGCTCACCACCAAGAATAAGAGATCACCACCACACCATGGGATCCCACGACATTAAAAGGTGTGCTGTGATTCCGTGAAAACGTGTCGTCTCCCACATTCACATGTCACCTCACATCCATAAAG
>CM046811.1:52224856-52236501 GCA_025617385.1 Murraya koenigii | reverse complement strand
TTGTTTGGGTAAAATATCGAACGAGGCCCTAAAAGCCCTTCGGGTGTATGGGGTAAATATCGAGACAAACCCCTCGAAGCCCTTAGGCTCAAGCAAGACTCCGATGGTAACCTAGCAGAGTAACCCCTCGGGTCAAAGGCTGGTCAAGGTCGAGAGCTCGTTCCTGCTCGAGGTCGTCCCTCGGGTCAAAGCTGGTCGAGGTCGAGAGCTCGTTCCACCTCGGGGTCATCCATCGGTCAAGGCGGTCAGGTCGAGGCTCATTCCTGCTCGAGGTCGTCCATCGGTCAAGGTGGTCAAGGTCGAGAGCTCATTCCTGCTCGAGGTCGTCCTTCGGTCAAAGGTGGTCGAGGTCGAGGCCAGGCGCGTGTCTCCTGCTCGCCTGCAGTTCCAGAGCACGGTGGACAAGACCAGAGCCGAGGCAGCCAGGCCAGTTATCTCGAGAATCATGGCACACCTTTTGATGTCGACAAGGGTCCCACATGGTGGAGAGATGACCTTTGTTGTCGGTGGTCGGCACGTGCCACCAGGTGTCATCATTCCACTGCGCTTGCAGAGCATGGTGATGCGGCCACGTGAATCGGATTAAAGGAGCAGTAGCTCATCCACAGGGAATATTCGCTAAACATGTTGTCGGAGGGACCCGGATACCATTAAGCGTGGGAGTGGAGCTGACTGGAAAGGAAAAAGCGGGAAAAGCAGTATAAAAGGAAGCGAAGGAGAGCGGCACAAGGGTTGGCATTTGAATTCACAAAGAGAAGTTGGATTCTGCATGGCTGGACAACGAGGTTCTTCGCTTTCCAAATTTCTCTCATCGACTTTCTCAAAAACACCATTTACATCAAAAGGCGAAATAATACCCTTTCATCTTTCAGGTCTCCTCACTCAAGGAGATACCAAAAAGAAACCCGATTCTTGACTTGGCGTCGGAGGGTTTCGTAGGAAGCGCCGGCGACCCATGACCGGTTTTACGTGAGTGCGGTCAGGAAATCAGCTATTACGAAGAAGGCAGTGGACCGGGACAAAGGAGGCAATCCTGCTCGAGACTTATCGCGAGCGGAAGGATCGAGTCTTGTTTAAAGCCATGACGAGAAGGTTCGAGACGTTCCTTAGCGGTATGTTTGGAGAATCTTGTTGGAAGGTTCGAAGCCTTTGTTGAGGCCTGCGAGAAAATCTGCATCAACATCTTTTGGCGGCAGATGCAGTGGGGATCGGCCTGAAAGCTCGATTTCCTAATACATTGAAGACACACGAAACACAGCGATGAGGAAGCGGTAGAAGAGGTGTAAGTCTGAAGAATCGATGACTACGAGAGAAGTGGCCAATGAGGCCCGAGCAGGGAGATCCGGGAAAGGATGGATCGGATGGAAAAGCAGATCGAAATTATGACCTCCACATTACAAGAATTCGGGGAAGGACGGAGAAAAGCACTGCAGCGATGTCCGAGTCGGTCGAGGAATGCTCGTGTTCGGGAAATGCGGGAGATGAAGCCCAGACCTAGGGCACCGAATGTTGCGGTGAGAGAAGAAACAAACATGGAGGAAGGGGTCTCGCCAGCGTTTGCGAGAGCGACTGACCTCTCGTCGCGGAGGAGTTGGAGGGAGAGATGCAGTGAGTTAGGCGCAAGTGGTGGAAGATCTTGGAGGCAAGAAAGAGTCAAGCTGGCGAATAATCTTTGGACAATGAATCTCCTCTCTCGCCGGAGATTATGGGTGTCACGATCCACGTGACTTTCGCTTCCGGATCTGCGATATTCGGGAAAGAGTGACCCGTTAATACACGTAGAGCGGTTCGATGACATGGCGGGGTGCAAGGTGCATCGGTGACCGGAGGTCGCGGGGCCTTCCGCTCGCTCTTGAGGAAGAGGCGAGAGAATGGTACTGCATGAGCTCCAGGGGAAGTATCTTGAGTTTTGAGCAGGATGTGCGGGGAGTTCGCGGAACAATTTGGGTAGCGGTGACCACGAGGATGACATGATGGGCTGTCGGAGGTGAGGCGAGAAAGAGGGAGTCCCTCGGGAGTTTATCAAAGATACCATAGATCGGTCCTAGATCTTGAGTGCGTTCAACCATCCCGAGCTCTAAGGGGATTAAAGAGGGTGTTCGGATGGGGAGACCATGGTATAACCTGCGAAGTCCTTGATCCGTTCATATTCGAGACGTGCTGAACAAATAAAAGCTGGACATGGTAATTGAAGAAGAAAAGGCGCATGGTGAGGGTGAACAAGTCCATTGGAGCAAGGCGGAAGGAGAAAGGAGTCTGCCCAGGGGACCACGAGGCTCAAGCGACAAGGGCCAAGGCAGACCATGTCTGACCCGTGTCGGAGAGTTCCCCACGCGGATGGTTCCCAGACCACCCGCGAGGTCTCAGGCAGGGATCGCGAGAGAATCTCGGCGTCGTGATGGCCATACATCCATGACCCGGCCACAGAGTAGACTGAAGTGAGCCATGCTGAGGGGTGATCGTTTCTTGCCACCCAGCAGAAGCTTCAGGGGATAGGGGCGGTCAAGTAGTGGAGCAGGCCACTGCTACAGAGCGAGTATCTGAAGTTGAAGGTATCTCTTGAAGAGATACTTGAGTGGGCGAGGCGTGGGCTGCTGAGCCCTCAGCCTGCAGATGACCACGCCCGGCCGGCGAGGCGGAGCGAGGCGATTCTGCCGTTTCCATGGAGACCGTGGTCACACCGCATCACGGTCTTGGTGATTTGAAAAACCGAGTAGAAGATTTAGTCGAAATCGATACTGGATGAGTTATAGAAGGAGGGCACCGGTGGTTGAACAACGGTGAGGAAGGTGACCGGGCCTATGAAATGAATCTGAGACCGCCATCCACGAGAGTAATTTCGGGTGGTCCAGCGATGGCAGGAAGTTAACGAGGGCCGGAAAAATTATTGCGAGATATCTGCATTGCCGTAGAAGTCTGTTCACTGCTCCTGCGACCAAGAAGGCCGAGGTTCGGCGGTGCCAATCATGTGGACGGATGAAGATGAAGAGGGGTCTTGTACCCACGAAGATGCTACAGTGGTTAAAGCCAATGTAGCGAATAAGGAAGTTGGCCAGAATATTGGTTGATTCGGGAGCTCGGTGAGATATTCTTTTAAATCCACACTCGAGGATTTAGGAATAGCGGTAGTGAGCCTCGAGCATCTGAGCACTTCCTTGAAGGGGTTCGGGGAGGAAAGCTAATACCTCACAGGAATCATCGAGTTAGGCGGTAACCATGGGCTCGAAACCTTTCGAGGAAGAACATGATCTTTGGATTTCGTGGTGGTAGATGAAATCGACCCATGTCGAGGCGATTCAGGGAGGCCATTTATGAGGATCGACCAATGCGTGGTGTCCACCCATTACCTAGCCACTAAAGTGTCGAGTAAATGGGATTTATAGGGGTGCGTGAAAGGCGACGAAGGGTGGCGGAGGCTGCTATCTCGATGGCAGCCAAAGAAACAATCGCGGATTACCTCGCTGAGACACGAGGCGAGAATCGAGGAGCGGAGGCGAGAGCCGGTGGGAGGCTGGAGGAGCTCGAGGTGAGAGCAGATGACCCAGGAAGAAGGTCAGAGATCGGCTCGAGGCCTTAGCGAGCCGTTGAAGGAAAAGTTGGTGGAATGCTGCGAGCACCGCGGATGTGTTCGCATGGACGCATGATGATATGCACGGGATCGACCCGGAGGTGGCGTGTCACGCGGTGGCGGTCTGGAGAGATCTTGGCCGGTAAAAGCGGAAGAGGAGGTGCGTGAACCGGGAGAGATCTGAAGCCATCAGCTGCGAGGTTGAAAAGCTGCTGAAAGCGGGATTCATCTGGGAGGTGTCCTACCCGAATGGATCTCGAGATGTGAGTCTTGAGTGAAGAAAGCAAATGGGAAATGGAGAATGTGTGTTGATTTCTGCAGTTTGAACAAGGCTGCCTAGAAAGATAGCTTTCCACTACCAAGATAGACCAGTTGGTGGACTCTACGGCGAGACACGGGTTCTTAGCTTCGTGGATGCATTCTCGAGGATATAACAAATTCCATGCACCAGTCAGGACGAGGGTGTCTGACTTTCATCACCGATCGAGATTTGTGTTGCTACTAAGGTCATGCCTTTCGGCCTAAAGAATGCGAGGAGCAGCGTGTCGGAGGCTAGTGAATAAGGTTTTCAAGCCATTGATCGGTCGGACTATGGAGGTATATGTAGATGACATGATCACCGAGTCTAGAGGCGGAGGAGCATGTAAAGCATCTAGAGGAGACCTTAGCCCTCACTAGGAAATCTAGAGATGAAGTTAAACCCAGAAAAATGTGCTTTTGGAGTGAGTTAGGGAAAATTCCTAGGCTTTATGGTGAGTCGCGGAGGATTGAGGCCAATCAGGAGAAGATCGAGGCGGTGATAGAAATGAGGTCCCTCGTAACCTCGAGGAGATCTGGTCGGCCGGCGAGCTGGCGTCCCTCAGCGGGTTACGTATCTCGAGCCAGCGATAAATCATAGAGTCTTCTTCCGGGAAATGAAGAAGAGCGGGGAAGGCGAAATGGGCCTTAGAATCGCGAGGCGTTCAGCGGTGAAAGAGTATTCTTCAAAAGCTCAGATTCTTGTCGACACCTCGGCGGGAGAGTCTTGTTTACATGCTTGGCCGTATCGATGGGCAACAAGCTCGATTCGATAAGGGAGGAATCGAGAGTCTGATGCCACATGTATTACAGCGGAGGCGTTCTTTGAGCGAAGCTCGGTATCGACCATGGAGAAGTGGGCTCTAGCCACAGTCGCGGCGGCGAGGCGAGGCCTTATTTTCAAGCACATTCGGTGGTGGTCTTGACTAACCTGACCCTCGAGGCAAACTACTACACAAGCACGAGACCTCCGGAAGGTTGGTTAAATGGTCGGTGGAGTTAAGCGAGTTTGACGCTAATTACCGACCCAGGCGACCATAAAAGCACAATCTTTAGCCGAGCTTAGGTGGTCGAGGTGCAGCGAGGGAAAAGAGGCGGAGGCGAACCCTCGTCAAGCTCAGGAGCTTGACCAAAACATGGGTAGTCACGATAGATGGATCACTGTGGAAGTCGGGAGGCGGGGAGGCGGGGTGGTGCTCGAAGGTCAGGAGGGGCGGAGATGCTGTCTGTTTGTGAGATTAGAGTTCGAAGTCACCAGCAATCGGGTAGAATATGAAGGCTGTAATAGCGGGCTTGAAGCTCGCCTCGGTAGTAAGCGAGAGGAGATAAAGCTTAGAGCGGACTCCCGGTTGATAACTAATCACCTCGGCGAGAGCTTTCGAGCGAAGGGAGAAGATGGATGCCTACCTTGGAAGGTAAGGCGGTAATGAAAAATTCCAGTTGTCGAGGTGGAGCGGATCCAGGGGAAGAATTTTCGAGCGGATATGATAGCTCGCATGGCGACCACCTCGGACCCGAGTTTCCAAAATCTATCCCTCTCGAAGTCAAAACACCGCTCGAGTATCGGCGGGAGGACAGGTGATGAACCTAACAGCGAGCAACACTGGATGCGGTCGATCATCTCTACCTCGAGGAAGGGACGGTGCCGGTGATAAGAAGCGAGCAAGGAAATTGAGGTGCCAAGCGGCCGGTACACTCTCATCGATGGGGTCTTATATGAGGCGAGGTACACTCTCCCGCTTGCTGCGGTGTTTAGACCGAGGGAGGCGATTCGTCCTCAAGAGATACCGAGGAGTCGTGGAAATCACTCAGGTTCGAGGTCCTTGGCTTTCGAGGCCTTGAGGCGAGGTATTTTGGCCCGCGTGCACCGAGATGCTCGGGAGAAGGCGAGGCTGCAAGGCTGCAGAGCTTTGCTAACCACTGACTCGACCTCAGGAGAACCTTACGGCGATGAACTCGCCATGGCCATTTGCTCGATGGGGAATAGATTTGATTGGGCCCTGCTTAGAAAGGGAGGCATCAGCCACCCATGCTTATAGTCGCGATTGATTATTTCACCAAATGGGTCGAAGTGGGAGCCTTGAGCGGCGTCGCGGAAGGTAAAACCACGATTTCATTTGGAAGAATGTGATTTGCGGTATGGGATTCCCCAGTACATTGGTCACTCAGATAATGGGAGGCGGTTTGATAATGGCAAGTTCGAGAGACTTACAGTCGAACACAGGAATAGAGTTGAAGTTTTGCTCTCCCTCGCTTCGAGGCCAATGGGCAAGTAGAGGCCATGAATAAAACTATAAAGCGCCTCTTGAAGACAAAGTTGGGCGAGCAAAAGGGGCTTGGGTGGATGAGTGCACTGGTGTCTTGTGGGCCTCTGAGAACCACGCCTGAAGCAGCCCTTTGGAGAGACCCAGTTCTCCTTGGCATTTGGACCTGAAGCGGTGGTTCCAGTGAGATAGGAATGGGGACACACGGACGAGAACACTTGACGAGGAGCAAAACAGCGAGCGGATGTGTGCGAGGCTGGACTTCTTTGGAAGAAAAAGAAAGGATAGGCTGCCGAGATTTGGAATATCAACGAAAGGTGGCTCGTTATTACTGATCGGAAGGTACACGTTCATGGATTCAGGTGGGTGATTGGGTATTGAGGAAAGTTAACGAGGCACAAAGACCCGAGACAAGGTGTACTTGGACCAAGCTGGGAAGGTCCATGTCGAGTCACTCAACTAGCGGGACCCGGAGCATCTGGGTTGGCTCGTCAGGATGGACGAGAGGTCGAGGCCATGGAGCAGCATGACTCACGAGGAAGTATTTTCAATAGGTTTTCTTGTATTGAAATGCTAATGTAAATATTTCATCCAAGATGGGATATGTAAAAGTACAAATGTATGTAAAAATAAGAACGGCATTTATAATGCAAGTTCAAAATAAAGAATGGAAGAAGAAGAGCTCACGGCATGAAGTCCCGAGCCTAACTCATTAGGCGGGACGGTGCTAAGCTTCGGGTTATTTGAAAACCGAGGCGGGGTATTATCGAGAAGACCTCGAGTCGATTAAAGGCTCGGCGGAAGAAGAACTCCTCGGCAGAAGTCCCAAGCCTAACTTCGTTAGGCGGGACGGTGCTAAGCTCGGGTTATTTGAAAACCGAGGCGGGAGTGTCATCGGAAGACCTCGAGTCGATTAAAAGGCTCGGCGAAGAAGAACTCCTCGGCGAAGTCCGAGCCTAACTTCGTTAGGCGGGACGGTGCCAGCTTCGGGTTATTTGAAAACCGAGGCGGGAGTGTCATCGAAGCCTCGGGTCGATTAAAGGCTCGAGGAAGAAGAACTCCTCGGCGAAGTCCGAGCCTAACTCGTTAGGCGGGACGGTGCTAAGCTTCGGGTTGTTGAAAACGAGGCGGAGTGTTATCGGAAGACCTCGAGTCGATTAAAGGCTCGGCGGAAGAAGAACTCCTCGGCGAAGTCCCAGCCTAACTCATTAGGCGGGACGGTGCCAGCTTCGGGTTATTTGAAAACGAGGCGGGAGTGTCATCGAAGACCTCGAGTCGATTAAAGGCTCGGCGGAAGAAGAACTCCTCGGCAGAAGTCCCAAGCCTAACTCATTAGGCGGGGCGGTGCCAAGCTTCGGGTTATTTGAAAACCGAGGCGGGAGTGTCATCGAAGACTCGGGTCGATTAAAGGCTCGAGCGAAGAAGAACTCCTCGGCGGAAGTCCCAAGCCTAACTTCATTAGGCGGGACGGTGCCAGCTTCGGGTTATTTGAAAACCGAGGCGGGAGTGTCATCGGAAGCTCGGGTCGATTAAAGGCTCGAGAGAAGAAGAACTCCACGGCGTGAAGTCCCGAGCCTAACTCATTAGGCGGGACGGTGCTGAGCTCGGGTTGTTGAAAACCGAGGCGGGGTGTTATCAGAAGACCTCGGGTCGATTCTGAGGCCGGCAGGAGTTGAAGGAACCCTTGTCCAAGAATCCCAGAGCCTAAGTTCGAGGCGGGACGTTGTCTATGAAGAGCCAAATCTGAGGCTCGAGCAAGTCAAATGAGCTCATAAAATAGACATAAAGGCTTATTTAGCCTAAGTCGAGCAAAACTCTACCATGCATTCATAAATAAAGGATGTACAACACTTAGAAAATTTTTCTTGGGCAAGCACATTCAAAGTTAACTTCAGCGTAGAAGGCGAGGAATGTATGTACACTAGCGATCAATAGAATTGTTGAAAACATGTGTCTCTTTATTTCAAGTGAAAAGATTACATATGTAAAAAAAAAAAAAAAAAAAAAAGAAGAAAAAAGTGTCAAGTTATTCGACGCAGCGGGGAAGAAGCGGCGTCGGCCGGGAACATCGGCGCAGCGGGACCAGCAGCGAGGAGGAGGCGGGAGGAAGGACACCGGTGAGCTTCAGCGAGGAACTTGGCGAGGAGCATCGGCGGGAGGGAGGTCACCAGCGGGAGGGAGCCTTTGGAAGAAGAGGCCAGGCTCGCTGACCACACCTAGGGCTCGGATGAAGTAGCTCTGAGGTCGCTCATGTACTCAGTTACATACCACTTGACCTTGGTCATGTCGGCCGGGTATGCCTTGCCAAAAGCATACATAAAGGCGATCGTGGTGGAGTGCCTGAGTGTTATACTCGGTGTGAAGTTTGGACCTTGAGTATCTATTGCTCACGAAGGCAGTAGCTTCTCCCTCAGTGAGCTGCTCGTAACAAGACTTCGAGTATCGAGGTCTTTCAGGCGTGCTTGACTCGTTCTTGACCTCGACCAACTCCGCTTTCAAGCCGGAGACCTTGAGTCGGCCTGCTGCATTTTCTCTGCCAAAGTTTATATTTTCATCCAGTGACACGATTCTCCTCCTTACGCTCATTCAAAGCACTGCTCGAGCTACGAACGCTTTGCGGAGTTCTTCACGGGAACTCGGAGTAATCTCGTTGAGCACAGTCGCGAGATACCGATGCTCTAGAGGAGGCCAGTTGGAAGATCTGCACTGGCCTAGGGAGAGCGAGGATTCATCTCGTGAGAAACACAGTCGGTCGACTCTTCGTTAAAAGCCTTCGATAAGGCTCGGGCGGTACGGTGACTCTGCTCTACACTGCTTCTTGGTTTGAGGAGCAGATCCTCTATCTCCTGCGAGGAGGACCACCTGCTGCCTGCTCGACTGTCGAGCAGAAGGAAGCGAAGCTCGGTGGTGGAGGTGGGGCACCTCGCCCGGCTCGTGGTCTTTTGATGTGCTCGCGAGCTTGATTGTCCCAGCGCGCTGTGCAGCGGCTTCGCGCATCACTGCGATCATTTCTTCACTTGGAACTAGATTGGACTCACAAAAGCTACGAGGTGTCAGCGACTCCACTGCACGAGCTTGCGTTTGCAGAAGCGATCGCACTGCGTGCTTCGAGTGGCATTAATTGAATAAGAAGCACTCAGGGAGGCTGCGAAAAACAACGAGGCAAGACAATGAAAGCAGAGCCGAATAGAGGAACTAAAAGTGAAATTCACAAGGCGGATAAATGACACGGAATGCGAAATGCTGCGGGGCTGGAGGAACTCCCTCACTCTGACAGTGCAGCGTGCCCAGCTCTCCCAGCGAAGAAGAATTTGCTCTTCCGGTTGCCACGGAGGTAGGGAGATCGGTGATGGGCTTACTACCCTTGAGTTGGAGGTAAGATAATACCGACCCGACATCCTTTGGGCTACACTTAAGGTTGGTAGAGGTGTCGATTTCCCTACCGAGGGCTCATCCGGATCGCGGCGTTTCCGCAAGCGAAGAGCCGGAAAGGACTCTCCGCCCATTCGGGTTCGATTGCCCGAGGGCGAGGCGAAACCAGGACAAAACCCGGCCAAAATAAAGGTTGGAGGCGGCCTAACCCCGTCTGAAGCACTCGAATAGAAGGTTGTAAACCCGTGGAGGCGGTGAGGATTTCACCCTGCTGGCGACCTCGAATTACACTATCGGGAATGTGGTAGGTTTCCACTAAGTGCATTCGACTCAGATTGAGTGGTTTGACATTCTAAATAGTCGATGGGGTATTCCCACGCTCGGACCTCTGGTGGCCACTACCTACGATGCTGGTGGGTCTCGGTGGCGGGTAATCCCTCTCGGGACTAGAATCCCTCACGGGGATTATACTCGGAGGCATGCCTCAGCTAGAAGAGGAAGAGTCCTCAGGTGACATCCTACAGGGGTTCTTTGGGGGTCGGACATTTTAAGGAATGGACTAACAAGATCGCGAGAGGAAGAAGCAGTGGTGAAATGGAAAATTGAGTGGTACACGGACACTGAAGGAAGTGTGGGTGGCCGGAAGCCGCCTTGACGGAAAGAAGAAGGCCAGATAAGCGAGGGAGGCGGATGAATTTTGAATTCGAATGAGAAGTAAGCAAATAGAGAGCGAGTGAAGAAGTTGGGGATTTTTAAAGAGGAAGGCAGCGTCCTTTCGGTGGCGGCGTGCGTTTGAGGACCACGACCTTTTAGGTCGCGTCCTTTCGAATTCAAATCTGTGGTGGGATCGACCACGTGTCCGTCTTAAATGAGAAATGATTCAGTGGCGAGGCAATTTGGGAAGCGTGGGGAAGTGTAAAAGGCCGTGGTCGGCCCATCATTCTTGAGTTTCGAGTCTTATCTCGCTTCACTCAAAGACTAGAGCTGGGGGCTGGTGTTTGGGTAAAATATCGAGACGAGGCCCACAAAGCCCTTCACGGTGTATGGGGTAAATATCGGACAAACCCCTCGAAGCCCTTAGAGCTCAAGCAAGACTCCGATGGTAACCTGGCAGGAGCAACCCCTCGGGTCAAAGGCTGGTCGAGGTCGAGAGCTCCTTGCACTGCTCGAGGTCATCCCTCGGTCAGAGGCTGGTCAGGTCGAGAGCTCCTTGCACTGCTCGAGGTCATCCTCCGGTCAAGGCTGGTCAAGGTCGAGGCTCCTTGCACTGCTCGAGGTCATCCTTGAGGTCAAAGGTTGGTCGAGGTCGAGGCCAGAGGCACATCGCTCACTGCTCAGCGAGATCCACGAAGCACGGTTGGACAAGAGCCAGAGCCTAGGACGACCCGGGCCGTTATCTCGGAATCACGGCACACCTTTTGATGTCGACAAGGGTCCCGCATGGTGGAGAGATGACCTTTGTTGTCGGTGGTCGGCACGTGCCACCAAGGTGTCATCATTCCACTGCGCTTGCAGGCATGGTGATGCGGCCGCGTGCATCGGATTAAAGGAGCAGTAGCTCATCCACAGGGAATATTCAGCCAAACTGGTATCGGAGGGACCCGGATACCATTAAGCGTGGGAGTGGGCGGCTGGAAAGGAAAAAGCGGGAAAAAGCAGTATAAAAGGAAGCGAAGGAGAAGCGGCACAAGGGTTGGCATTTGAATTCACAAAGAGAAGTTGGATTCTACATGGCTGGACACGAGTTCTTCCTTTCCAAATTTCTCTCATCGACTTTCTCTAAAAAACACCATTTACATCCAAAAGGCGAAATAATACCCCTTTCATCTTTCAGGTCTCCTCACTAAGGGAGATACCAAAAAAGAAACTCGATTCTTGACTTGGCGTCGGAGGGTTTCGTAGGAAGCGCCGGCGACCCACGACTCGGTTTTACGTGAGTGCGGTCAGGAAATCCTTATTACGAAGAAGGCAGTGGACCGGGACAAAGGAGGCAATCCTGCTCGAACTTATCGTGAGCGAGAAGGATCGAGTCTTGTTTAAAACCATGACGAGAAGGTTGAGGCGTTCCTTAGCGAGTTTGTTTGGAGAATCTTGTTGGAAGGTTCGAAGCCTTTGTTGAGGCCGCGAGAAAATGCGCATCAACA
>CM046811.1:52199659-52217769 GCA_025617385.1 Murraya koenigii | reverse complement strand
TCCTGATCGGGTGCTGCCGCTACCACCACCAACACAGTCAGGCTCTAAGTGCTTCTAGTTGGCTTACAGATTTTGGTTGACAATTCATACATTCACTGCATATTTTGAGTGAGTGAAGCCCTGCTTAACCACTCTGTGATTCCGTAATTGGTTTAAAAATCACTTTAATAATAATCTTTAGAAGAGGGTGTTTTGTGTACATTGGGTTCTATAGTTCTGAATGTCAGGTTTTTATACTTGCCCTAATGTCAAAGAAATGAATTCAAAAAGTGCATTTGAATTCCATTTATTATATTCTTTCTTCTATTCATTATTTTGTTTTCGTTTTAATTTTTGGCTCCTCCCCCAATTTTGGATGATATAATTGTTTGCTTGTATCAGTTCTGGTTACATACATACCTTTTGACTCATTTGGAAATTTTTTGTAGCGCGAGGATATATATTTTATTTCATATATTTACTTCTTTATTGAAGACTCTGCTACTATAACAAAAAATGCAACTGTTTTGATCTATTTCAGTTGGTGTCTAAATTGTGCATATTTTTTTGATGGTTCAATTGCTGTCTTATTATTATATATATCTCCTTTGATTATCTTTCATATTGCCTCACAGCAATATTGAACAGCTTTCGGAAAGTGGCCAGGTACATGTTTCTTAATAAATCTAGGCAACGTTTTAGGAATAATGTTTGATTATCATAAATACTAATGATATGTCTTGGCCTCTATTTTTTTAAATCAGATAATCACGGCTGCCTGCAGTAATTTTAGCAAAACTCCAAACCCCCTGTTGATTCAACATCTGAATAAGCTGGTTATCCTGAAAGCGGTTTCTCAAAACTGAAGAGGCTTCCGGAGATCTCATTGGCTGGTAATATAGAAAAAAAATACTTTTAGATGAACCTTGAAGATTGTAAAAGTCTTAAAAGAGTCTCCCAAGCAGCCTATGTAAGTTGAAATCTCTGGAAGAGATGTGTTTATAAGGAACTGCAATTAAAGAGCTGCATTCACCCATCGAGTGTCTCTCTGCGCTTTTGTGCTTAGACCTTGAAGATTGGAGAAGTCTTAAGAGTCTCACATTTCCTTTTGATGGCTTGCACAGTCTAACGTATTTATATCTAGCTGATTGTGGCATCACAGATTTACCTGAAAGCCTTGTGCCTGTTATCCTCACTAGAAAAATTGTATCTGGAGAGAAACAATTTTGAGAGAATACCAGAAAGCATCGTACGACTTTCTAAGTTGTCAAGTCTCCTTGTAAGTTATTGTGAAAGGCTTCAATCCTTTATTGAGAAAGGCTTCAATCCTTACCAAAGCTTCCATGGAATCTATCCTGGATGGATGCATGACATTGGAATCATTATCAGGCTTATTCTCAAGTTGGAAATGTGTCTTTTCGTACCTGAATAAAAATTTCAAATTGGATCGGAAGCTCAGAGGTATTGTTGATGACGCTCTGCAAAAGGTGTACCTTTAACTCTGTCCTTTTAATTTATAGTGTTTTTTTTCCTCTTGAAATTAAAGCAAACAATATTATTTTAAAATTATGATTTTTGTGGTACAGATATCTTATCCAGCTCTTGAAGGCCATGTCTTTTACCTGGGAATGAAATTCCAATGTGGTTTAGCTTATAAAATATGGGATCTTCCATAACCTTGAAGATGAAACCAGGTTGCTTCAGTAATAACAAAGTACTTGGCTTTGCTTTCTGCACTATTGTAGCATTTCGAGACCATCATGTCAGCTATTGGTCTTTCAAATTCTGCTGAGACTTCAAAGTCAAACTCAGATGGAATGTAAAACGCAAGTCATACAGAGATAACTGAGGCGAGTTAGTTCAGATCACTTACTTTTGGGGTACTATTTCTTCATTCATCAGGATTTAAATGGTTCTCGGAGTGCAATTGCATTCCTGAGGTAGTCCAATTCTATTTTAAGAAAGTTTTGGGTTCTGAGACTGGAACTTTGGAGCATTGCAGGGTGAAAAAATGTGCGATCCATTTATTTCACACCTCAGATTCTATGGATTCAATGGAAGATCCAAGCGGAGGTTTCAACTATAAGGAAGTGGAGGAACCACACCCCAAAAACTGAAATATTTATAAAGGGAAGTGATCTGAGGTTGAAAACTGTGTCTAATCTTATGTAAAGGGGCTATGAATCCCAATAGTTATGCATGTAATAACATAATTTCACATTTGAAAATACATCATGTACTGATTACTATTATTAAAGTTATACATTTATACTTTCTTTTCAGTTTTGAAAATTTATAAGAATGAATTTGATTTGCTAAGTCTTGAGGAATGTATTGAACACAATTTTACACACAAGTGTAGGTTGCTCATTTGTTATTTATATTGTTCTTTCTGTTAGGACTTTGTCTAATATCTTAGTTAAAAATGTTTGGCATACTTTCTATGCAAATCGTCTGAAGGCAGAGTGTTGGGATGCAAATCGGTAGATGAGGTGTGTGTATTTTCATTTTACTTTTTATGGATAAGAACCATATTCATTGACAGAAGGAACATGCATTGACAATCATACCTGTTGAACCCAAAGAAGGCTATTTTCACCTGAAACCTGACTGATTGCAGACTTGCATTTTTCTGCATGTTATCCTGAGCCAGAGGCTTGACCTGTTATTTGCTCCAAAATTCATTTGGACTATTGGAAACTCCTTAGTAAGGTCGGTTATTTTGATGATTCTATTGCTCAAGTTCTGATTGAACCTAAGAGAATATTTTGAGCTGCTGTGCAGTACAGGAAATTGTTAAAATGGAAGTAGAATTAGTGCTATGCTGTAAAGCATTTTCCCAGGCATGGGTTTACAAATGGATTGTAGAATGGAATTAAGGGGCATTATTCAAGGTGTTCTGCATCTTCATTATTACTCTTTTGGTGCCATGTCTCATGATTTTTTCCGGCACCTCCATTGAATCTTGCCCGGTTTGGATCAACGTAACAAATTTTTGACTAGTCAATGGTGTGTGTTAATGTTTCTAGACATTGTTCCAGTTTAAATTGATGTGGCATTCTGCATGTTTATGTGGTATGGTAGGTAAATCATTAGTTAGTAACAGTCTTTTGCTGTGGCCCGTGTAGGTTGGTGAGTTTGCAGAGCACAGACATCTGAAATTGCTCCTTCTCAAGCTCTTAGAGTTGCCAAGGGCTATGATGGAGACGGTAATTATCTTAGACCTTTTGTTTATTTCTTTAACATACTTTTGCTGGTGCCTTCTGGATTTGTAACCCAAGATGTACTAATTTAAATATTCACAAAGCTTTGTTGCACTTGTGCAATCTTTACATTACTCTTGACATTTCAGGATACAAATCTTCCTTCCCCTTCCCCTTTTTTTGGCCCCTCTTCTGTTCTTATTAAGTCTTTCTAATATAAAACTGGGAGCTTACTTTAATGACGACAGTTACCAGAACCCTTCATCTAATAAGCAAATAGATCAAGCTTCTGCAGACCAAAAAGCTCTTTCTGCTGTGCAGGCTCTCCTATTAAATCAAGATCCACCAAAAACTGCTGATATTATGTCCCATAATATTTGTCGATGTACATGCATGGATTAACCTGTGTGTGGTTCAAATTTCCTTCTTAATTATTAGAATAAGTGAAATGTTTCATAATTCAAGTTTGGCCATTACAAGTGCTGCCTGCATCAGACGGGTCCAAGAATGAAGCTAAAGAGATGATGGTCGCACCACATGACCTAGAGCGAACTTTTGTCCTTCCCTAACATTTGGTCCACTCGGTGCTGCGGAAGAGTATGATTGAGCTTCTTCAATACATATTCCTGTGTTTGACTTGTGTTTGGGTAATATATTTAGATCCTTGTTTGTTTATGGGTTTGGCACCGCATGAAAAGTCTATTGATCAAATTCACAATAGATGTAAGGAGGCATTTTATAGTTTTAACATAGTTTGTTACGTCATTCCATTTTTCTAACCTTCTAAATTGGTATGAATGGTTCATCAAAACTGCTAAAGTTTTGTAAAAGTACTCTTTGCTTTTATTAGGATAGAAAGACCACCGAAAGAAAGTCAGGAATTTATCTTGAGTATACCCTGAAACTTGGGTATTGATCTAATTATACCCCGATATTTCAAAATTATTATAATATGCCTTTTGAAATGAGTAATGTCTAAAATACTCTTAAATATCTCTAATTACACAAGTGGACTCATTCTTCTTCACAATATTTTTTCTTGCTCAACTAGCCCTTTTCTTCTTCTTGCGAGATTTCTTCCTCCTCTTTTTTGTGTAAGCCAATGATACCCTAGTTGTTGATAGCCATATTGCTCCTGTAAAATTATCATATATATACTCATTATTAACTAATCTTAATCATCACTTAATTAGCAATAATATTACAACTTATCAATGTTAGTGAGCTTGTTAAATACCCATGATCAAACTACATAAAACACTCATCACAATGATAACACAATTAACATAATTTTAACATATTAAACTACATAAAACACTCATCACAATGATAACACAATTAACACAATTTTAACATAATTTTAACATATTAGCGACCCGGGTTCGAGTCTTGAGGGTGGGAGGGTAAAAACTATTTGGGCTTGCCCACCCTCCCTTTTAAAAAGAAGAAAAAAAAAAACTTCAATCCATCAAACAACAAAAGCTGTTATGCATCAAACGACATAGGTTCAATACATATTCGAATAATAAATAAGTTTTAAGAAAACATAAGCTGCTACACAATCATCATAATTATTAAGATGCTCAGCCCAAACACTTGGCTCATATATTATGAACCCCTGGTCGCTTTCATTTGAAAAGAATATAAGGTATACAAACATACTTATCCACATGTGAAATAAGAAAATATAATCAACTAACTAATATAGATATTAAAGAAATTAAGATAATCAAAATGACAGGTATGTAAGGCTGATTGGAGTACACATGCATGCTTCTGTTTTATTCAGTTCAACTATACAACAAATAAAAATAATAAAATCAAACAAAGCATATAAAAGCGTTGGAACCGTCTGCCTATTTACACAACAACAGATGTTGTAATTTGCTAAAATACACAACTATAATCCAATAAACGGTCAAGCGACATTTAGTGAATTTTTTTTTTGAACTAATACAAAGTTAAGGTGTCATAATAACTACAATATTTTTCACACTTGTACGATTGTAGTCGTGCAAAATTCATACATACACGATTGTAGTCGTGTAGGTTCAAACATACACAACATCAGTAGTTTAACTTATTAAAATACATGACTATAGTTATGCAAATTCATGCCTACACGAATGCGGCCATATAACTTACTGAAATACATGACTGTAGTCGTATACAATGGGTGCAGAACAAAAATTTTTAGCTCAAAATAAGATTTCAACCAATATGTTAGAAAATCCATCACATAGTAGTCATATGATACAAATATAATGAAAATAGAGTTATTTTGTTGCTTTGTTATTTGTTACAACCTAATCAAAACTCTAAACATAATATAATATCAATAAAATGTATAAATAACAAAAAATAAATGTAAAGTTTAAATTATCTTATTAATTAAATAAATAATACACCTAGTTGCAAACTAAAATCTCAATACATTGCCTGTTCATGAGTGATTTTGAGAGGATGAAGTGATTTTTTGTTGCGTTGAGTGAAATTGTGTTAGTGAATCTCAATACATTGCCTATTCATGAGTGATTTTGAGAGGATGAAGTGATTTTTTGTTGCGTTGAGTGAAATTATGTTAGTGAAATGGAAGTGAGTTTTGTGTATTTTATATTTTCATTTAAGGATATTTTAGTCAATACACTACATAAAATGGTATATCTAAATAAATACCTTATTTTTTAGGCATATTTAATTAAAAACCAAGCCCCATTATTCAAAGAAAGCAAAAGAAGCGGAGCAAGCAACAGTGAACAGGGTGGAGTTATTTTAGCCCATCTAAATACTCTTTAGATTTCATTTTTTTAAATTAATAATTAAAATTTGAAAATTAGAATTTTTCTGCACATACCCACCTAAATATCAAATTTATCCTTAATAAAACAAAAATTTCCCAAACACAATTACCAAATAAACCCATTAAAAACTTATAGATTACTGGTTATAATTTTCAATTTAACTTAATAAAAACATGAAAAAAAAAAGTTTAATGTAAATCACTTGAACAAATTTTAAGTTGAATATTGCAGTTTATTATTAACAAAATAAAGCATTAGGGATTGAACCATCAACATACGCTGTTAAACTATTTTGTTTAATAGAGATGATGCAACATGCTATGAAAACACATAATTTTATATTGTATTAAAAAATGACTTTATTAAATCACATAATTTAATAGTATGTCCATATTAAAAAAAATGAGACCGCACATGAAAATAATATAATATAATATAATAAATATAATCATTCTTTGAGGATATCTTCACTTTAAACAAATAAAAAATACAGTTCTTAATATATTGAAATATGTGTTTTTTTTTAAATAATATTTTCATTTTAACAAATAATATATTTACTAGAGAAAGATTATATATATAATTTTTGTATATGTTAGAGTCTCGAAGTCATCCCGTCAATTTTGCACCTAGTCATACAATATGAATTTGCTTGTAAAAGTTAAGACTCTCACTCACTTGGAAAAATCAAAGATTTTACAACAATATAAAAATCTCATTATGAGAGTTGGATTTATCAGTAGTGTGAGGAGACATTTTCAAAAAATGTTAAGAGCAGCTCATTGAATTTTTAAAGTTTGAGGGATGAAGATGGATGTCAAAGAAAAAAGAGTTTTGAAGTATAAGTGTAAAAAGTAAATTATTTTATATGTTTATATAATTTTATCCGTAATTGTGAACAAGATTAAATTGTTTCAGTTAGTTATATTATTTTATTCATAATAGTAAATTCGTTAATGAACATTGTGATAATAAATATTTTTATGAAAATATAAGTTTATAGAATATTTTAATAGACACAAATAATACCACCCTTTTATTGTCTAAATTTCATTTACTTTTAATAGGTGGAGTTATTTGAACCCATCAAAATACTCTTTAAATTTCATTTACTTTTTAAATTAATCATTAAAATTTGAAAATAATTTTTCTGCACATAGCCACCTAAATATCAAAAATATTTAATTAAATAAAATAAATTTCCAAATATAATTACTAAATAACCATAAAAAATCATTAACTTATAAATCACTAGTTAGAGTTTTTAATTTAACTTAATAAAAAAGTGAAAATAAAGTTTAATGTCAATCACAACAAAATTTAAGTTGTGTAGCTTTTAGACCAAACGAATATTGCAGTTTATTACTAGCAAAATCATGTATATGAGATTGAACAATGTAGACATGTTATTAAATCATATTGTTTAATAGAGTTAGTGCAGACACGCTATTAAAGCGTATGATTTTATAGTGCGCTGAAACCTGATTTTATTAGACCACATGGTTTAACGACATGCCCGCATTAAAAAAATAAGGGCACCTATACTTGAGAATGATTATATATATATATATATATATATATATATATATATATATATATATATATATATTAATGTAATATAATATAATATAATTATTTTCTAGTAAAAATGTCCTCACTTTATTAAATTGAAGATGCCACTAATAAATAAAAGAAATATAATTTTTTTTAATAATTTACTGACATTCTCACTTTAACGAAAAACGTTCTCACTAAACAAAGACTATGTATATATAATCCCTTTTATATGTGCCATCCCGTTAATTTTGTAACTTGCCATACAATATGAATTTGGTTAGTTGTAAAAGTTGAGACTCCCACTCAATTGTAAAATCATTGATTTTATACCAACATAAAAATCTTATTATGAGAGTTGGTTTTATCTGTAGTGTGAAGAGACATTTGTAATACATATTAGAAGATGGATGTCAAAGAAAATTTTTTTTTGAAATAAATGTAAAAAGTAAATGATTTCATTTAATTATATAACTTTTTCCGTAATAGTGAATGGGAGTAAATTATTTTATTTAGTTATATAATTTTAATCATAATAATAAATTTATTAATGAACATTATGATAATAAATATTTTTATAAAAATATAATTTTATAGAATATTTTAATAATACCACCCGTTTAGAATTAAGTAAGAAAGGTCAAATGCAAGAGTAATACCATAAACGATGCGATGCGAATATTGGAAATTAAATGCGTCTATTGGGAAATTCACACCCTAATCTGTCATGCACTATTTTCTTTCTTCACTTGATATAAATAAAAGTCAAGCTGCACCTTCTGAGAAATTTGAGAAAAACTATTGTCCACTGTGCTTGGAAAATGAAATGAAACTGCCAGGAAGATTCCAAGCATCCACAGTGCTTTGATTCAATAAATGTTTTATCTGATCAAAATCACTGTAATCAATTGAACTGTTCCCCTTATGGCTTGATTGGCTTCAGGTACCAGTACCACAACTGCCACATAAATTTGAAGGGTCATGCTCACTTGAACCCAACTCCATCTGGAATAGCTTAGTTGTACCTTACATAATGTGTAAAGTGGCCGAGCTAAAATTTGAGTAAGTCATGTGTCCAAGAAGAAGCATTAAATAAATGTTGAATAAGTCTATACGTTGTGGATGGTGTCGATCGTGTGTTTATTGAAAAATCTAACTAATCTATTTATTTACATGTGAGCTGTTAATATGCACAATTGTTATAGTTAATTAGATCACTGTGATTTGAGGGATGAATTTAGCATCGATTTAATATTAAAGTACTGTAATTTTTAAGATACAATAATTATAAAAAAATTAATAATATGTAATAAATATAATTTTTTAAAAATAATTTTAATAAAATTAATAAAGATATAATAAAGTTTTTATTATAAATACAAAATTAAATCCACTTAATTTTTAAATTACAATAATTAGTGTTTACTAAATATTTTAATACTATAACTTAAAAGTTATAATTGTCAAACTTTAATCTTAAATAACTACTTACAAATGTAAACATCGGTGGAAAAAGAAATTTTATGTCAAAATATACGAAGCATTGTTGATTTTGTCTTGTTGGAGAAAAACACGCTGAATTTTTGAGGAAATATTTTAGCTTTTTCTCATTTCCTCGCATTAGTCGGTTTCAATAGTACTATTGCATCCAAATGTCCCCCCACGCATTTTCTTCAATTAATTAATTATCATCACATCCCCCATTACTGTATCAACTGGCAATGTTGTAATAATTAGCAAAAATCTATGTTGAAATTATTGTATCAATTTTAAAAATAAAAATACAAAAGAATTCACTAAAGAACATAAATAAGATGAAATTGTTCGTCACGAGCCAACTTTTAAAACCACTCAAGTAGATGTTACAAATATAAGGGTATTGATGAGGTATCAATATTTTCAATTTTTGAAAAATTATTTTAATTAAATTTAGCCAAAGTTCAAGTAACTATTTTAAATTAGTTTTAGGTAAAATAACAGTAACACTAATAATGATGATGATGATGATGATTTTCTTAATTTTGTACATATATTTTTATTTTTCAGCTAGAATAAGAGAGGAGTGTTGAGAGTTGGTAAAGAGGGAAAAATTAATTACTTGTTTATAATATTTTTTCTTTTATTTTGAGTGAGAGAATTGTTTTCTCTTTGTGTAAGAGAGAGTATACTTGTTCTTTCATTATATTCAGAGAAAAATTGTTCTGTGATTGTATTTAGAGAAAAGAGTTGTAATTCTCAATTAAATTGTAAATTTCTTCAACTAGTGGTTTTTTGCCTCAATTTATTCCAGGATTTTCACACAAAAACTTCATGTGTCAAGTTTTATCACACCATTATTTTCTTAATTTCACTTTAGCTGCATGTCATAATTACTAACAAACATAAAAATTCCAGGTGAATATATATAGTTCAAAAGAAAAATAATATTTCGAAATTCCTCTGCAACTAATCTACGGCAGCTTCCAACAAATTGTTTGGTAGACTACAAAAGGGAAAAAAGGAATAAAATTTTGGAATTTTATTTCAAAATGATTTTTTTGTAACATATTTATTATTTATATTACCTCTGTTATATTCTAAAATTTCTCCTAATTTTAACTTAGAGTCAGCAAGTTGAACAATCATATTATAAGCATCTCCATTGAAATTACAGCATTTATACTTTACAAAAGAAAATAAAGTTTTCTCAATACTGACCGACCATTCAAGGTAGCTTCGCATGAAATTACTGTTTTCTTTGCATTAACAGCTTCATGGAAGGATCGTAAAAGTGGTGAAACCTTTAACAATTTCATTTATTATCAACGTTAAAAAAAAAAAAAAATTATCAACGAAACTTCCCGGAAGATTCCAAGGAAGTATATCTACATACAGCATCTCTGTATACACGATCAGACGTCAAATTCAATTATTTTCACATCCCAAATTTTCATCTCATCAAAATCTGCCATCTCCTGAGCAGTTAACTTTCCTATCTAATTTTTTTTTTCAGTGATTATATTTGGAGAAAAGTGTTATAATTCTCAATTAAATAGTAAAGTTCTTCTATTTTTACTAGAGATTTTTTACCCCAATTTAGTTAAGATATTTTCACATAAAATTCATGTGTCTAATTTTATCACCATTATTTTTTCAATTTCACTTTAATTGCATATCATAATTACTAACAAACATAAAGATTCCAGGTGAAAAATGGTTGAAAAGAATAATGGTATTTCGAAATTCCTCTGCAACTAATCAAAGGCAGCTTCCAACAAATTATTTGGTGGACTTTAAAAAGGAAGAAGAAGTAAAATTTTGGAATTTTGTTTCAAAATAATTTTTGGCAGCATATTTATTGTCACTTATTTTATACGTCTTCTAATTTCAACTTGTTAACCCGTGATTCTAGGCATCTTCATTGAAATTGTTGCATCTTCATTGAAATTGTTGCAACTTTGTTTCTTCGGTTGGCATAGACACGGCCTTTCAATTTCAACAAAAAATGATATAAAATTATCATAAAACTTCCCGGAAGGTTCCAAGGAAGTATCTATACACAGCAACTCTATATACACTCTGCTGTTACCTTCAATTATTTTCACATCCCAAATTTTCATCTGATCAAATCTCTCATCTGTTGAGCTGTTATGGCTTCTTCTTCTTCTTCTCATCCATCAACCAGTATGAGTTTCAGTTTGAATTTGATGAATTATCCTCGAAACAATGAGTGTGATGTTTCTGTTATGGCTTCTTCTTCTCCTTCTCGAAACAGTAATAAGTATGATGTTTTTCTTAGTTTCAGAGGAGAGGACACCCGTTACAACTTTACCAGCCATCTTTATTCAGCTCTGTGTCAAAATAACATTGAAACTCTCATTGACAACGATCTTAAGAGAGGAGATGAAATTTCACAGTCTCTGCTTGATACAATTGAAGCATCAACCATCTCAATTATCATTTTCTCAGAAAGATATGCTTCTTCACGATGGTGTCTCGATGAACTTTTAAAGATCCTCGAATGCAAGCACGTTTATGGACAGATTGTGATACCAGTTTTCTATCGAGTCGATCCATCACATGTGAGAAAGCAAATTGGGAGTTTTGGGGATTCATTTTTGACGCTTGAGGAACGATTTCCCAGAGAAGATGCAAAGATGGAGGAATGCTTTGACCCAAGCAGCCAATCTTTCTGGCTTTGATTCTCATGTGATTAGGTAACAACTATCTTCTATCTAATATTCTTAATATTATTTAATCTACTATAAGTGGTAAATGACATTAATTATGAATTTAACTTATCAATAAGAAGACTAGGTTGTTATCTTGCGTATTTAATTAAAATTCCAATTATTTTATTTGATGAAATCGTTCTTCACATTAAATTGGGTATTTTATATTGCAACTAAAAACACATGATTCTCTGTCTCGGTTTCATATATTTGAACTTAGCTGCTGTTAGTTTTTTCACTAGGCCCGAATCTGAACTTATTGAGGAAATTGCCAATGAAGTTTTGGAGAGGCTAGATGATACATTTCAAAGTGATAACAAACACTTGGTTGGAGTTGAATGGCGCATTAAAGAAATTGAATCATTATTACACACTGGGTCTGCAGGTGTCAACGTATTAGGGATTTGGGGCATCGGTGGTATAGGCAAGACAACAATAGCTGATGCTGTTTTTAACAGAATCTCTAGACGTTTTGAAGGTTCTTACTTTGCGCATAATGTTAGAAATGCAGAAGAAAATGGCAGAATAAAGGACTTACAAAAGGAACTTCTGTCTCAGTTATTGAATAATAGAAATATGAGGAACGTCGAGTCTCAACTCAAAAGACTTGCTCGCAAGAAGGTTTTAATAGTTTTTGACGATGTGAATCATCCAAGACAAATAGAATCATTAATTGGACGCCTAGATCAGTTAGCTTCAGGGAGTCGAGTAATAATAACACCAAGGGATAAACAAGTTCTTAAAAATTGTTGGGCCAATCAAATATATCGGATGGAGGAATTAGTATATGCAGATGCTCATAAGCTTTTTAGTCAACATGCTTTTAGAGGAGCCCATCTGGATGCAAGTTATACAGAGCTCACACACAAGGCAATAGAATATGCGCAGGGAGTTCCTTTAGCTCTTGAAGTTTTGGGTCGCTATCTATGCAAAAGGAGCAAAGAAGAATGGGAAAGTGCAATAAGAGAACTAGAGATAATTCCTCACATGGAACTCCAGGAGGTGTTAAAAGTAAGTTATGATAGCTTGGATGACTCTCAGAAGAATGTTTTTCTAGATATTGCATGTTTCTTGGAAGGAGAGCACAGAGATGAGGTGATAAGCTATTTTGATGCCAGTGGCTTCGAAGCTAAAATAGAGTTAAGTGTTCCCGAAGGTAAATCGCTCATAACTTTAGACATCCTTCACAGGATAAGAATGCATGACTTGCTACGGGATATGGGAAGAGAAGTTGTTCGAAAAGAATTTACTGATCATCCAGAAAAGCGCAGTCGATTGTGGTATCGCAAGGACATTTATGAAGTTTTGAAGAAAAATACGGTGAGCTATAATTAATACGGTGGTATCACAAGGACATTAGTAGTTTGACTGAATTTTTCCTTTTGAATAAGAATAGAATTAATACTGCTCAAAATTAATGGAAGAATAATATTAAAAATTAGTAAAATAAAATAGATAGACCCCATGTTTCCCCCGATCAGTTTGTGACATGCCCTAGTCGGGTCAAGTGCAAAATGCCTAAGCAAATTAGCACTTTTGGAGAGTGGGGAAGAAAAAAAATTTAACCCACCTCAATCTTTTTCGCCGAAAAATAAAATTGCTTGAATTCATTTTAGAATTTATATATTATGCATTTTATTGAATTTTCTTTTTTACAATTCATGAAAAATTACCCCAATAGTTTGTTATAAAGTGATTGTAATATTCTTTTTGGGTTTGACCACTTAAAAGTAATAGTTTATTTGTTTGCTTCAATTATATACCAACTTATGATCTCCTATTTGATTGCTAGGGAACTGAAGCAATCAAGGGCATCTCTTGGAATATGTCTGAAGTCGATAATGAGATACAAATAAATCCAGATACTTTCTTAAAGATGCCTAAATTGAGATTCTTAAAATTTTATGGAGAGAACAAATGTATGGTATCTCATTTGGAGGGTGTGCCATTTGCTGAAGTGAGGTACTTCGAGTGGTCTGGATATCCTTTGAAAACGTTGAATATACATGTGGAGAATCTTGTTTCACTTAAAATGCGTCGCAGCAAG
Organism: Murraya koenigii; assembly: GCA_025617385.1. NCBI lineage: Eukaryota > Viridiplantae > Streptophyta > Magnoliopsida > Sapindales > Rutaceae > Murraya > Murraya koenigii. The sequence continues at coordinate 52,203,974 of CM046811.1, read as the reverse complement.
GTTGAACAACTTTGGGATGATAGTCAGGTACATATTTACTTAAAATTATTTCAGTAATAAATTCTAAATACAATTGGTGCTATAAATAATACATGAGATGGTATTTGTTTATTTATAAAGATGATAATAATAAGAGTCATTCTATGATGCCGTGATTAAAATTACGGCATCAATATCACAATTCAACATAAATTATGTAAATGAAACATAAAATTTATAAATTTAACATAAAACTTATAAATCAACATTAATTGTAAAATAAAACATAAATTTTAGAAATTAAACATAAGACTTGTAAATGAAAGGTAAAATGAGTAAATTACTATAAAACTAGTAAATTGATGTATTATTAGTAAATAAAATAAAAACTTATAAATATAATATAAAACTTGTAAATCAACATTAAGTACAATATAAAACATAAATTTTAGAAATTAAACATAAGATTTGTAAATGAAAGATAAAACAAGTAAATTAATATAAAACTAGTAAATTGATGTATTACTAGTAAAAAAAAAAACTTGTAAATATGACTTAAAACTAGTAAATCAACATTAACTGAAAAATAAAACATAAATTTTGAAAATAAAACAAAAGACTTGTAAATAGAAGGTAAAACAAGTAAATTACTATAAAATTGGTAAATTAATGTATTATTAGTAAATAAAATAAAAACTTACAAATATAATATAAAACTAGTAAATTAACATTAAGTACAAAATAAAATATAAATTTTAGAAATGGAACATAAGATTGTAAATGGAAGATAAAACAATTAAATTGATGTATTATCAGTAAACAAAGCAAAACCTTGTAAATATAACATAAAAATAGTATATCAACACTAACTATAAAATAAAACATAATTTTTAGAAATGAAACATAAGATTTGTAAAATGAAGAAAAAACAAATAAATTATTATAAAATGATAAATTGATGTATTATTAGTAAATAAAATAAAAATTTACAATTATAATATAAAATAAGTAAATCAATATTAAGTGCAAAATAAAATATAATTTTTGTAATTTATGCCTAAAACTTATGAAAAAAATTAAAATAAATTAATTAATATAAGAATTACTGAAAAAAATTTTATGATTGTAAAATAAAAACTCATTATAATATTTATTACCTAATATATTTATTGATTTTTTTATTTAAATTGAATTATGCTAGTTTTGCATTTATGTAATATATGTGATGTTTTATTAAGAATGAAATTTATTATGAAAATCAGATTTAAAAAAAATAATAATTTGATATATTTCATAGTTGTTATAAGATGAGGTTATTTTGCATCTTCCTACGCTTTCTCAACAACAATCCTAAATGATTTCTAAGTATAAGTGAAAAGTTTGAAACTATATGAAGTGTACATAAGACTCAAAATGAGATATAATTTTATTGATATATTATATATGTATATAATAATATAAAAATGTTGTTTTATTTTATTTTTACTTGATCCACATCAAGATAAATAATTGCGCTTAATTAACTTGTTATTCAATAGATATTATTATAGAAAATAGGAAATCAAAGTATACAAAAGTTATAGAATAAATATAGAATTTATGGTTAAATCAATTCAATAAAACTTATTCAACTTTTTTTTAAGATAAGTTTTTGTTTAATTAATGAGTGATTTTTTTCTTTGTTTAATTAAAGAAAATATTTTTTTGTAAATGAATAAAATTTTTTCACTAAAATTTTGTAGAAAAATTATTATTTTTTAAATAATTAATAATCTTATATAAATTTACTGATTTTATTTTACATTTACTAATTCTATGTATAATTTACAATATTTATGTTTATTACGATATTAATGCCGTAATTTTCATTACGGCATTAAAGAATTTTCCTAATAATAATTTTTTTTTAGGGGTGAAGAATCTTGTTTACTTAAAAGTGATAGACCTCAGTGAATCTGAGTCGCTAACGAAACTCCCAAACTTCTCACAAGCCCAAAAGCTTGAGATTCTGATCCTACGCGGCTGTTTAAGTTTGATAGACACTCACTCATCTATTCAATATCTAAATAAACTTAAAGTTCTTGATCTACAAGACTGTAAAAGCCTGACGAGTCCTCCAACTACCATTCATTCGGAAAATCTCAAGGAACTTAAACTTTCGGGTTGCTCAAAGTTGAATAACTTCCCAGAGATCTCATCTTCTCATTTATATCATTTAGATTTAACAAGTGTTGGAATCAAAGAACTGCCCTCATTCATCGAGTGCCTATCCAATCTCCGAAAGCTATATATTAAGAACTGTTCAAGGCTTGAGAACATCTCAGGTAGCATATTTAAGTTGCAGTTTCTTAAAGATATTGAAGTCTCTAGTTGTTCAAATTTGAAAAGGTTTCTAGAGATCCCATCTTGTAATACAGATGGAAGTACTGGAACTGAGCCACTAGCCTCATCTCTGTTGATATTGCGGAACTGTTCAAGTCTTCAGAGTCTCCCAAGCAGCCTGTATATGCTAAAATCTAGCACATCTCTACTAATCTATAATTGCAAAAATTTCAAGAGATTGCCTGATGAACTTGGAAATTTAAAATCCTTGTGGTCGTTGACCGTTCATGGAACTGCTATAAGAGACCAACAAGAGAGCTTTGGTCGGTTATCCTCACTGGATCATTTGGTGCTATCTAACAACAATTTGGAGAGAATACCAGAATGCCTCGATCGGTTATCCTCAATAGAATTTGAATTTTTGGACCTATTCGAAAAAAATTTGGATAGAATACCAGATTACCTGAGGAGTTTCCCAACTAGCCTTCCCTCGAAGTTGACAGACCACGGATTACGTGTTTACTTGGGATAGTTTTTGAAATTGGACCCAAATGAGCGCAGTGTAATCTTCAAAGATGGGTGGATGTACCAGGTGTGTCTCTTAACTCGCTCCTTTCATTCTATTTTCTATTTCTTTTTTACTTTAATTAAAGTTCACATTATTTTTAAAAAATTAATAATTTTTCTTTTAATTTTTGTGTCGCAGTTATTTCATGGTGAAAGCTGGCTGTGGGGAGGACGGATCACGAGATGGATGAGGAAAAGTATGTATTTCCCTGGGAATGAAATTCCAAAGTGGTTTAGGTATCAAAGTATTGGATCTTCTGTAACCTTGAAGACGCCACCAGCAGATTTCTTCCATAATAAAATATTAGTAGGCTTTGCTTTTTGCGTTGCTGTGGCATTTCCATCTCCAGAGTGCTTTTGGCATCAAAGTGTGAAGGGTGGCAGGGATCGCAACCTGTATGATGTGAAATGCGTTTTGAAATACAAATCCAAAGGATATGAAGATTACGTGTTGGCGAGAATTCGTAATGTTGTGTCAGATTACGTGTTTTTGGGATCCTATGCATTCGATGGGAGAACTCGTTATGTTAAGTCAGGTTTCTTTTCTGTGGGATCCGTTTTATTCGATGAGAGAATTGGTGATCTTAATGAAGTCTCTTTCCACATTGAGCGTTCGTATGGTCGATGTCCGCGTTTAAATGGTCAATGTCGAGGGTGCTGCGAAGTGAAAAAATGTGGGATTCATTTGGTGTACGCTCAAGATTCTACGGAATCAGCAGAAGGGGAAGAGGAGCCACACCCGAAAAGACCGACATATTCTTCAACTCCATAGCAGCTAATAATTCCGTAGGCCTTGTTTTTGTCTTTGTCTTTCTTTTTATATATGTGTTTGTCAATAAGTTCGTTTATGTAATATTTGATTAATTGTTTGTTATTGGATGGATGAATCAATAAATTCAAAATAAAAGGTAATTAATCCGGGATGTACACCTATGAATGTCTGGATCCCAAGAGTTACATCTCCATGTGTTAACTAATAATGCGCCGATTAAGATTATTTTAATTATTCATAGTTTTTCAGTTTTCAAAATTTATAAGAATAAAATCGTTTTGTTAAGTTTTGGGGTTTGAATTTAAAAGAAAATACAAATTTTATCCTAAGGATTAAATTTGTCGTATTTTAAATTAATTACTAATTGAGTATTGAAAGGTGTACGGTGTTGTGGTAATAACCATACGTGTGAGTATTAATCATAGCAATACAACAAAGTACCTACCTAATATAAACTTGTTATAAATTACAGGAACAGTTTAACTTATCAAATACCAAATTTTAAGAACTACAAACAATAACAGAACATAACACAGACCCTACTTGGTTATTTGTTTCGGTTAATAAACACCATCATTCAATTTCAAGTTTCTACCGCCAATTCCAATGATTATGCAAATGCTACGGGGAAATGATATATCTTTGCAGTTGTGTCTTACATTAGCTAGTAAAGAT
>CM046811.1:52188389-52199559 GCA_025617385.1 Murraya koenigii | reverse complement strand
AATGGGCTTTTCATCTCGAGAGCTAGGGGTCTCTCTTCTCATTTTCTCTGGAAAATAGAATGAGAGTAAGCGAGTGGGTCGTTATGACTCTTCAAGTCACTCACTAAGTGTTGAGTGTTTTTAGTTGGTCCTTATACAGACTTCTAAGCTACTGTTATTTTCGTTTTTCTAATTTTGGCTTCTGAAGAGGTGTGCAGAGAAAATACAGCAACAGATAGCTGGTGAGATTGAATCTCCGGTGCTGTCCCAAAAGATGGACACTGAGGATTTGATAAAGAAGTGCAAAGCAATATCACTGGATGGAGAAACAAGGGGAAAAGTAACACTAAAAAGCAAAATGAAGGAAAAAGGGGAGAAAATTCGTGCTGGGTGCTTGATTGGGAAAGTATTGCTAAACAGAGAAATGAAAAAGGAGGGTTTTAAAGCAGCCCTGCTGCCGGTGTGGAAAACATTAAAGGAGATAAAGGTAGAAGAACTGGGGGAAAATGTCTTCATTTTCCAATTCGGAACTGAAGCTGATAAGCGGAAAGTGTTAGCTGGGGGACCATGGCACTTTGATAAAGCTTTGATCGTGTTAACGGAACCAGCAGGCATCGGCGAAGTAACAAAACAAGATTTCACTCGAGCATCTTTTTGGGTTCAGATCCTAAATGTACCCATTATGTGCATGGATGCGGAGATGATACGGGAGCTTGGTGAAGCTATTGGCAAGGTCGAGGAGGTAGCCACAGACGTAACAGGAACGTGTTTTGGCAGATATGCTAGACTGCGTGTCTCTGTAGACATTACGAAACCATTAATAAAAGTATTGTATTTGAAGCAGGAAGATGAAAATGCGATGGAGAGTGAGGAGCAGGAACGAAATGAGGAAGCAGCTAATGGAGAGAAGAAGAAAGGAAATGAAACAGAGGAGATCCCTATGCCAGTAAGGTATGAAAAGTTACCAGACTTTTGTTATGTTTGTGGACATATTGGACATCAATATAGGGAATGCGCTAAGCTTAAAAACCAGCTAAGAGAGGAAATGGCATACGGACCATGGATAAAAGCCCCCACAATCTCAAAACAGTTCAAGCAAAACAAAGGGAAGGAATATGAAAAAGCAGATAAAGACAAGAGAAAGCAGATCCACACAACAACGATGGTGGTCCAGAGAAAACAGGGCAATGTGGAAACACAAGAAGAAGCAACCCGACAGTCCGAAAGAACGGGTATGGGCCAAGATCTATCACCGGGTGGGGATTACTCAGAGATGTCAGAACAGAACAGGAGGAAGTCAGAGACAGCTGGATGTGACTCAATTTTGGGAGGGAAATAAAAAAACTATAGAGAGGGAAAATAAAAGTAATGAGGGGGAGCAGAAGTCAGTAGAAAAAGAGAGCGGGGCCATGGGCTCCAGCCCAAACAAAGCAAAAAATGAAGAGAGGAGGTTACTAGCAAAACCAAACCAGCTAAACGAGGAAGGAGTTAATGAGTCGGAGGAAACCAAAATAAAGCCCAAGAGATGCAGATGGAAGTTGCAGGCTAAAACCGTTGAAAAGACTATTGGGCAACAAATTGAGTTAATAAAAAAGAAAAGGTCGAGTGGAGAAATTGGTTGGGAGAGTCCAGAAGCTAAAAGGAAGAAAATGGGAAGCTTGAATCAGCAAAACATAAGTCCCTCTCAAAATGGAAAATGCAGAAGGAAGCTGGAGGTGCAGAGTACTGGAGGAAAGGAATTTGAAACGATGCTTATGGAAGAAACAACGGCGGAGGCTGGTTACCAGCCCCGCCGACAGTAATGAAAATTATAAGCTGGAACGTTCGGGGTCTGGGGAATGACCGAGCGTTCCGCGAAGCACAAAAAATTCTCCGCACGCATAGGCCTCAGCTGATGTTTTTATGTGAAACGAAGCTGATGTCTAAGCAAATGGTGGACAAAGGTAAGAAGTTAAACTTTGACAATTGTTTTGCTGTTGATAGAAATGGTACTGGTGGTGGTTTAGCCTTGTTATGGAATGATAAAATTACTGTCGAAGTACAATCATACAGTAAGCATCATATTGATGCCATTGTACATGCGGAAAATGGTTGTTATTGGAGGTGTACTGGTATTTATGGTCACCCGGAAGCTACCCAAAAACATCACACATGGACTCTGTTGAGAAGATTGGCAGGCCTATCATCTCTGCCTTGGCTCTGCTTTGGAGACTTCAATGAGATATTGCAACTAAATGAAAAAACTGGAATTGACAGAAGTGCTGTTGCAGTGAATGATTTTAGAGAAGCCATTAAGTTATGTGGCCTAAGTGATTTAGGCTACAAGGAATATCCTTTCACCTGGTCAAATAGGCGATTTGGACCTAAATTAGTGGAAGAAAGATTAGACAGATTTTTATGTTGCAGAAATTGGGGAAAGGTGTTTCAAGAAAATTCAGCAACAAACCTAGTAACATGGACATCTGATCATAACCCAGTGTTAATGGAAGTGGTGGAGAAAGTTAGAGCAAGCAAGCACAACAAAAGATCTTTCATTAGAACCCACTACGAAGTGGCTGATTATTGGCACCTAATATCAGATCGATTTCTTCCTCATTTCTTGTTCAAATTGAGTGCAATTTGTTAAGTTGAAAAGAGTGTAACTTCTTCTTGTTCTCCACTTGTAATTTGGTCGTTGTGATCAATAAAAAGTTGCAGATTTTTCCACCCTAAATTTCGGTGTTTGGTGTTTGTTCATGTTTGTTCATTACTTTCTAATTCTTGATCTTGTTCATTATCTATTGCTTTGTTTCATCAAGATTCATTGTAATTTGTGTGTAAAGACTAAAAATTACAACACTATTTTTCCTTGTTGTGTATGAAATAGTTCCTTGTTATGTGTAAAACAAGAGAGAAAGAAAGCATTTTTATAGCCAATGGGGGAATGTAACTGTTGGAGGCTAATTAAACAATAAAATTGAATTTTTGAATTCAATTTTGTCACTAATTAATTGACTATTACATCTTTTTTAATTCAAATAAATTGAATTATATAACAATTAATTTAATTTGTGAATTAAATCTGTAACAGCTCAAAATCAATCACAAATAAAAACTGAATTTGATTTAAATGTGAAAATTTGTTGCTGAAAAAAATTAAAAGGAAATAAAAAAATTTATAAATGCAGGCCTAGGTGATTCATATACGCAGGACATGCATGCTCACACAAGTTCCAGCAATTCAATCACAAGTGCGGGAAGGTAGGGAGAGCCTTTATTCTTATTAATTTTACTCGTGTATGGATGAGTTGCATATAAACCCAAAATCCTTAGTTTATTTTTTCTATGTGGAGTAAACTCGATTTCCTTTCAAATTTTTAATTTCAATGATGCACTTTCAGAGATAATTTCTTATTCACCTAAGTATTATTTTGAGCATATAAATATATCATTTCGAAAAATTCACAACGTAGAATTCAAAACCTTCAAAGTTAAGTGAGCCCTACTAAAAATGTGCCCTCAAAATAGCATATTATATGCTAATTTTTCAACACCCTCTTACAATAATATTTTTTATATTAATAAAAAAAATTAAATTACCAATTTGACTCCAAAAAATAAAATAAATACAAAAATTATTAATTTATGTGGAATACTCTACTAAGAAGTTAATATATTAATTTTTTTATTAACGTTCAAAAAAACTAGTAATTTAATTTTTTTACAACATTATTTTTTTAGACATATGTGATCTACAAAAATTAATATATATATATATATATATATATATGTATGTATGTATGTATGTATGTATTTGGGTTAAATTGGTAATTTAATTTTTTTCTTTTTATTAATAAAAAAATTATTATAAGAGGGTAGTATTGTAAAAGTAAGCCAAAAGGAATAAAAAGTAATGACAAAGGTTTCAATAGTTTAACGGTATTGATGTTTTCATGTATTTTTAACATTACAAATACTAAACGAGTATTAATATCAAAATAGAGGGACTAAACAAGCTTTTATTCTTTTAATTTTTCACTTTTAATGATTGTGTTGGAAGGGAACGTTGGTTGCTTGATTATTTTATGAATTATTTTTAATTTGAGATGAGAATAGAATTACCCTAAAATAAATCTACAAATAGCAAAATTACCATTAGAAAGCTAAAAAAAAAAAAAAAAAAATTCTGGTCCACAGCCCAATCTTCGGCTGGCGCTTTCTGAATTGATGACCCGATTCTGAAACCGAGTGCTATGTCCACCTTTGCATTGCCTTCCACTCAATTGGTTGATGATATGAATTAAGAACAAAATTCTGGCTAATTAAGGGCATAATTTTAAGCAACTCATAAGAGTATATGAAATATGTTGAGAATGGAAGATTAAACTGCACAAAGCTGAAATTATTAAAGTAATAGTAGAATTTTACTAAACTGAAAGGTTTTATTAATATTTTACAAAAAAAAACTACAATATTCACCGCTCACTCTTCTTTCTCTCTTCTATTTCTTCAATTCTCACTGAATGCCTACAACAAAGAGTCTAGGGGTATTTATAGTATCCTAACTAATATAAACTACACAAATATTAAATTATAAAAATTTAACAACCACATTTTATAAATATAACAAAATATTCAAGAGTTTTTAAAATTTAGATATTTTCACCACCTTCCGATATTTTTATATTAGAAACATCTCACATTCTCTACACAATTCTTGAATCTTCATGAATGGAGCTTTGAATTTGAACTTGAATAAATGTAATTGGATTGGATCGTGAAATTGGTGTTTGGCTTTCAACAAAATATTCCTATCGTATTCTTTATGATTAATTAGCAACAAATCAGAAGTTAAGAACTTTCTATTTCTCTTGCTTAAAACTTAACTCAAATCAGAAGATAATTTTAATTAATAACTATTATTGATGAATGCTAACCTTTGCAAACATGGGACATAAAATTATTACTACCACGTATTAAGCATTAATTGATTTTACATTCCATCATTAATGTAATAATTATAATTGATTGATACACGTTAGATGTTTCAATTCATCACTCAAGATCCAAAATTTGCATCCTGACTGTGTCTATGTAACCCTCCAATACAAATTCGCAATTTCACATGGATAAAAGAAAAATTCTCAATTTCATGACATACTTATATAAGACAACCTGAAATGAATAACAGGCACACTCAAACCAGTAAACTGCGGAACCAAATTAATTCCATTCATTAGACATCAAACAAACATTATTCTGAAGTAGAACAGATTCAGTGTTATCGCACTTTTCCCCTCAGTTATTTTCATAAGATAATATGCATTAACATTGCAATAATTACGTTTTTTTGAACTGAAAATATCTAGTAATACTCGTATACTACGCTAGTAATTAACTTTTAGTTAAAATCCTTGAGCAATGATGCATTTTTTATGAGGTGGAGAGATTCTTCAAGATCATCACAGAGCTGATGTGGATCAGGAATTAAGTCTTCATCAACTGATAAGATGAAGGTCATTTTGTTGGCATAGCTTACGACATGAATCATCAATCCCTACAATTAATACAAGTTATTGATTAGTGTCATATTCTCGATGCTAATCAATATAATTCTACAGAAACTTTGCCTTAAAATAAATGGAGGATGAACAGGATAGATATGCACTTCCAATTAACATTTGCTCATCGAAATAAGATGCTTTTGGTTTTTATCGTTCTCAAGCAAATTAAGAACTTGTTAGGTGGAGCAACTTAGTCTAGTAAATTGGAATTTGGATACAGAGTTGGAAGTAGCTTTTTGTTAAAATATTTACGAAGTTGTGATGAATAATTTTTGGATATATATATATATATAATTAAGTCTTAATCATGTATTATATAAATGTACATGTGGCACTAAAGCTTTAAATAATCAGAATAACTCCAATCAACACTGGATATAAATTCAGTGAATCGAAGTATATAAAATCATATAATACTTACATTGGGTTGTCCACAGCAACTGGGAGCAACATAGGCAATTGGATAGCCGTATAAACTTATTTCTTCTTGAGGCCCCATCACATTTGAGAACCACAATGTTGTTTCTGATGGAAAAATGGCCGCCTGCTCATATTATTGAAGAGAACATAATTAACCATTGAAATAAGATTTTTTTTTTTTTAAGCACTGCAATGGAATATCAACCTGTGCTATAACTTAATTAAAGAATATTTAAAAAGATTTCTTCTCTAGTGCAATGTTCGCATGTTTCAAAATATAAATTTGAGACTTGAGAGCATTGTCTAGTAATGATAAAGTTAATATATGCTTAGATAAAATTATCTAACTAATTTTATATTCATATTTTAAAATATGCAAACGTTTGTACTAGATAATTGTATTCTAAAATCTTACCTTATTACCAAACTTGAGAAAGTATTTGGATAAAAAATATGAGAAATTGGCCTCTAGAGAAGCTTTCTTTCTATCTATTGCTACCTTTGCTTCTCGAAGGTAATCTAATGGATCATCTCTCAATGCAATGGTGAAGGGAAATATTAAATAACCAATTTGGTTGCCCCATTTTGCTTTAGAACCTTTCTTCAGCATATTACCTAGCTCCTGTTTATAGAAAATTAAACATGAAATATATTAGTTTTAGAAACTAAACACCAAAGTTTAATGTAAAACAGGTATTAGAATTAAGCACTCACCTGAATCCCTGCAGATGGCCTAAGGTTCACGAAAAATGTTGCTCTGAGACGGATATTATGTGGAAGATTGTTATTTCTTTCCGAGACACCATAATTAATATTGAGTTCGCCTAAAATTATTTCATTACAAATTAATCAGGGATATATATGATGTCTTTAAAATCAACAATATTTGATTTGATTTTTTTCTTCTTCTAATGTCGCTCCAAAAAGAAAATATTTTATGGGTTACAACGATACGAGAAGAAAATTGATGCTCACCATATTTCCGATTGAGATACCGAGACAAGCCTGCTTGGGTGACTCCAAGTATAACATCATTGATTGTCTACAAAAAATCCCAGATGAAAAATCAAAAGAAAAATGCAAAATTATACAATTTATGTGAACAGTCAAAATACAACAAAACCACTTCGCTTACATCTATAGGGAAAAATTATTCTACATCAGACTTCATTTCCATTTTCCGCCGAGGTTTATTAAAAGAAAAAATAGAAGAGGGTAAATGTTAGGAATACTAAATTATCCTACGTCAACTTACATTTATCACTACCATGTTAAGAATATAAAGAGTAAATTAATATTTGCTTAGTTTTTATATTTTGGTATAAGTATCCGTTTAATCTCAATATTTAGAATACCTTTACAATTAAATATGTTACATTCTTATATTTACTTTTTCTTTCTTTTTACAATAATGCATTTACAATAATATTGTTGACATTGATTAATTTATCTATAAAAAATTAATTAGAAAATTAATTAATTAATATCATTGTTAAAAAATTAGCCAAAATAAATATTACTACTAGAAAAATGACATTTACTGACACTTAATTTCATCGACACTTAGCAAAAGTATCAGAATTGTGAACAAATGCACCTATTAACAAGTAAGTATTAGAGGTTATTGATACTAGTGTGTTAGTAAATTAAATATCAATAATCACTGACACTAAAGTATCAGAGATAAAAAAAAAAATTATTAATAGTTGTTTTAGTTGCAACTCGAACTTGAGACTTCTAAAGTTTAAAATTTTAACATTCGAAACTCAGACCATTGAGCCATGTTGAATTAACTTAATTTGCTGTTTTAAAGATTTAAAAAACAAAAATATAATAACAAAAAGATGAAAAAACCTAAATCCCCGATCTCTCTAACTCTCACCCATCTCTCAATGCTTTCCCCCGTCCACCTCTTCGCCTCCCTCCAGTCCGCGCTCGTCCTCTTCCTCTTCCTCTTCCTCTTCCTCTCCTCTCCATCCTCCTCTCCGAATCCACCTCCTTCCTCCCTTTCCCTCCGATCTCTTCTTCGCCTCGCCGCCTCCTGCTCTTCCTTCGATCGGTGCTTACTCTGCTCAAGATATGGTCAAGTGCATGCTTGCTCTCGCAATTGCCGACTGTTCTCTTCTCCTTCCCTTTGTTATCTTCTCTTTTAGCGTTTTCGCTTTGCATATCACCTGCTCGATACCGCTTCGCAGCTTCTCAATCTTATGACCAGACCGAACGGAGGACTTAGAAGCTCCGGGAGTGGATTCGGAGACGGCGGAGGAGACGGCATCCCAATCGGAGGTGCCTGAGGTTGCCGCGATTGAGAGAGAGCCACTTGGCACAAGAGGGCGTTGATGAGGGCTAGGGTTTCGTTGGTGGTCCAGCAAGGCGGTGGGACGCCACCGCTTCGAATAAGTCGGTGGGAGGGTGTAAGTCCGAAGGGGTTTTCGGTAGAATCCCATTCTTGATCGAAAAGCTAATCTTCGTGGGACTTGAATTATTACATTGCTATTGTTATCGATTCATCATATGATGCATTAAATATTTTTTCAATTATCATGAACTCGTTCTTCACTCGAGTGAAACTATTTATGGTAATTGATGATGGACCTGGCATGGAATAATGTAGTCTCTGAGTCTTATTTGGTATATCAATGCCTTACTCTGTGTAGTACCCAATATAATCTTTCATATCTTGAAATTGGGTAGTGATAGTCTGTTTACTGAGAACATTTGTTTCTGTTCTGACTTCTAAGGGATGAGGCTTTTGCGGCTTGGTTGTAAATTTTCCATGATATTTCAGAGTAGGGGCCAGAGCAATGGTCTCTAGCGCATACCAAATTGTAACCTTTATTCAAGACTTATCTTGATAAAATGAAGTTGTGCTGTTTAGCTTATAAATATAAAAAGATCAAATTCCTTGCTTCTTGAGGACTTTGGCATTTATGTAGAGAAATGAACTTGTCTTTTTGATGTTTCTATGTTGATGTATGAAATATATTATGTTCTGCATTTGTCTGTTGATTAAATAGCAAGGTTGAATGCTTATATGCCAAACCAACCAGATTTGCTGATTCTCTAGGCTTGGATTGAATAATTATATTTGTGTTTCTTAAAATTCCATCATTTGTTTTCCTTGGCAACTCCTCCTTTTGACTCCCACTTCACTATGCTAACCTAAGAGACGCAACTCTGTGTGGTAACTTGTCTTGTAGAATTCTTGTTCCTCCTATCAAGTCGTGGTAGCGATCTTTTCCCTACTCAGTGCTGGAATGTATCCTAGAAGGTACGTTAGTATCCCAAATTATTGATTGTTTGTCATTGCTATTTCATTCTACTTGTAACATGTATGTTTGGTTGAACTGTGTGTCAAGATTCGAAATCATTAATTGTTTGTCATTACTATTTCTTTGTAATTGTAACGGATATGCTATTTTAACCGCCTTTCGGGCGGCTTTGGCGTGATGGGAGCATGCTAATAGGTCCAGTAAGACAGCGTGTTTTACTAAGTTGTTTAATATAAGTTTTTCACCTCTCAAGACCGATTGGCTTTTATCATTTGTTTGTTTTGAATTTTGATTATGTATGTGGAAGTCGATGTGTGATCGACTGAACAAGAAACATTTTTGTTGTCGATTTTGATGTGACACTTGAATTGGCTGGAATTTGAATGTAGCTGTAAATAGAGCTTGAGATTGGCGAATTATTTGCTATTTTAGCTTTAACTAGCATTACTCGTTAGAGTATTTTAATATGATGCTCGAAATCCTATTGACTTGAGCAAATGTGCTCGAGCTTGTTTAATGCTCGAGGTGGTCGAAAGTGACACGCTAGGCGAGATTTACAAAACCGACTTAGAAGAATTAGATCAACTCGCAGCTCGTAGTTTCTTCACTCGCTATGGGAGTTCATTGGGATGCAGCAGGCAGATTGTGTTATCTCGCTAGTGCGGATAAGAGAATTATTCAAGTTGAGGCTGCAAATTCTTCCGACGGAGTGTTGGATTCTTGGCTTTGGATAATACTCACAGGAGCGAGAGGTGAGTGCAAAGGTGATGTTTGGAAGAAAAATGTTGTATATTTATGTTGTTTGTATTCTATTAGTTTTCAATCCCTCTAAAATTGTTAATATTGATTTAAGTCAAGATCATATGTGAAATTGTAAAACCTTTGGATGTTGTTAGTAATCCCGAGATGTCTGGAGCAGATGTGGATATTACAATCGAATATCATTTGATTTACCTAGACTCATGTGCAACTAATTATATTGTTTTAAACTAGATTTTCTCGAAGCTTTCAGCTGATATGTTTCATGTTAAAAAGTTCTTAAAGCATGAATTGTTATGATTTTTCAAAGTTACAGTACTGGTGCTGGAAAATTTTAATTTTCAGCAGTATGCACTGGCCCTTTTGATGTTGTTAAGACAAGGCTGATGGCACAGAGCCGAGGTAGGGGTGAGTTAAAGTACAAAGGCATGTGGAGAGGACTCTTGCCTTGTGGAGAGGACTCCTCGCCTGCCTCATGAGGATCCCACCGAGCCGGACCATTATGTAGGTCGTGGTCGACCAAGTGACTGGTTTTTATAAGAGAAGATATCTTCACAATGCACCCTTATAGGTACTCGCTTCATTGTTTTGCCTATTCTAGATTATAGTCGTAGCTAGCATGAAGCATGAATTGCTTCAAAGATTTCTTTTGAGTTCTTAAGGATTCTTTGATTGAACACCAGCTTTTTAGACCGAATCGAGAATTCGCTATGCTTGGCATGCTCGTGTACATTTGATGTCATTTAGATACTAGTTTTCACTTTCCGTAACTTTCCATTTTCAGCTTTTTCCTTCAATATAGATAATTTTTGACTAATTTTCCTTGCACTTGAAGGTTTTTCGCTCAATTGATTCAAATTCGTGAAAGGCTTTCCAGCTTGACCCAAGAGATGCTAATGATGTATGAAACAATTTACAAGGCTCTAGTGGAAGTCGGACTCGAAAACAAATATGTGCCACAAGTCGACGAGATGGGGACGTAGTGAGCAAAGATCCGGCCGTTGGTTTTGTTCTCCGGTGGTGGTGGTGATGATGATTGATCTTGGATGACATGGCGGTGGTGGCGGTTAAAGAGGAAATCCCTAGATTTGATGTTGATGAACATCGATCGGAGGAGGAGATTGTGGTGAGATCAAATCAACGGTCGAGATTAAGGGACCATGATGATCTATGAGTGTGTGAGTGTGAGTGATGTTG
>CM046811.1:52133788-52166182 GCA_025617385.1 Murraya koenigii | reverse complement strand
GGAATATAATAAAGTCATTCTTTAGCTGAATCCGCCAAAGAGAACATGAAAGGCCATTAGCTTAACTTGCTCTTTAGAGACTCCAGCTTGTTTCATTATTGAGCATACTACTTGGAATTCCTTAGGCGCTTATTAGGATCTTTTCCTCTAAGACCATGAAAAGCAAACAAAAGATTATTCATCTCATATTTGAGTTTGAATTTTACTTGAGAATTTGGATTTTGAGTGCATAGTATTTGTTTGTCCAAGTTAGGAGCCGCCAACTCTTTAAGTGTTTAGTTGTTGTTTTGAGAAATTGATTCGGTTTCTGGACTACTTGGCTCTATCTTTAAAAGTGGAATGTTGTTGGTGAAATCAAGTTCTGGATATGATGAGTTTGCTTTAAGTTATTCAAGTTTTAATTAGATGTCCTCTATACTCATGAAAGTCTAATCACAAACACAAAACATAAAATAAACTAATTAAAATAAAATAAAGCAAAAAAATAAAGAAAGATAAAAAAAAAAAGTAAAGTGATAATAAATGAACTACATGCTAGTCCCGGACAATGGCGCCAAAATTTTGGTAATGTCGTTGGGTACACCAAATTTATAACCTTACTACTAATATAAATAACTAGTATAGAGTGAGTAAAAATCGATCCCACGTAAGATTACGCTTAGTTTTGTTTATTATCAATTCTAATATAAAGATTTAAGATAATAATAATACTAATTCTAATAAAATAAATTAATCTAACTAAAGAATATACCAACTATAAATAAAGAGGGGTTTTATGAATTTTTAATTAAATGACACGAAATAAAGAACCTAAGACTATGTAAATAATAATTTAATAAAAACTCTGATTAAATAAGAGAGAAATAATAATAATGAAAACTTTGGTTGGAGGATCATTTGCTATCATCGAACATGTACATAATATATATCAATTTTATCATCAATTTTCATTTGAAACTATCGACTTTAGATAACAATAAGCTTTGTTAATGTTCACCTTTGCTTAATATGTCGTTCAGCAAAACAAGCTCTTTTCCTAATCTCTAACTAGTAAAAAATTTAGAACAAGCTCTTTAAATTTAAGATAATAAAAGCATCAAGTAGAGAAAGATATTAGGTTGACCTAAGCAATCAACACATAAGCTCGGATTATTTAACCTAGGTTATGTTCTCCAGTTGAAATCACTGATTGCAATTTACTACTAATAATTAAAATATCAAGACAATTACGGATCGAGTATTTTAATTTAGCAATAGAATTTATTCAAGACCTATCTAATTGGCCACTCCAATAAGTCAAGAATAAAATCATAAATATTAATTATAGAAGAACATAAATAATCTCAATTAAATAAATTGACTGATAGAAATCAAATATTAATTATATAACATGTCTGTGGTTTTAAATTCACATTCAACCAAATAGAAAAATTAACCTAACATAATTTAATTGAGAATAAAAAAGTTGATAAAACTAGTCATGGAGATTAATCTAAGCAGCTAACTCTGTTAAATTCAGTCTTGCTCTTCTCTCCTTTTCTTTTTCTCTTATGTTGTAGCTGGTTCTCTTCTCTTTTATCTCGATTTTTCTTCTTCTTGCAGCTAACTCGAATGTGTTCTTCTTGCTCTTGGTTGCTTTTTTAAAAGCCAAATTTATGCCTTCATATAGTGCTTGGCCGAATCCTTACAGGATTTGAATTCCAATTTAAAGCAATTAACTCTGAATTCGAATTTAAAACAATTAACTTGCTTCCAATTTAAGGCCATGCAATTGCCATTTCTTTTTTTTTTCCAATTTACTTTCCATAATATATAATGTCATGTATGTGCAATTTATAATTTAATGCCATACCAAAATATTTGTTTCCTTAATTAATCACAATATACTCTTTATACCAAGTCTTCATGTATCATAATTAATTAAATCAAATCTTTCTTGATTTATTTCAATGAAATTTCTTTATCTCTTTCACTACAAGAAAACACCCGCTATGATAGTCCTCTCAGGTACCGCTTTTTATCTAGAGACCGATAATAATGGATGCATGATAGATTTCTTTTATGTCATCAATTTATGAGATACTTGTTAAAAAAATATCATCTATCAAAAACTTATGGTAGACTAGTGATAAATTATTTGGCTATTAAGAATGTGACTGATTTTTTATTTTAACTTTAATCACGTGGGTTTGACTATATTTTTTAATATATTTTATTACAAATAATAAAGTGAAATGTTATGTTTCTTTTAAGATTATGTCTTTTCATATAAGATTTATAATTTTAAATTATAATTAAAAATTTTGTTAAAAAGAGAAAAAGGCAAAACGCAGCTGCTTTTGTAAGGAAGGAAACATTTTGTGAGGAGGGAACCAAAAATTTTAAATTTTCTCGAGTGTTAAAAAATTTTCAAGCGCCGTTTTATATCTCAACTTTCCCTCATGTTTTATTGTATGTTGCAGAGAATAGGCTAGGTTATGGTCCCAGATAGATCTAGTGTGAAGTGTCGCTTATGTGAATGAATGCCCTGCTTGTTTTGTGATAAAAAGCTACTTCCTTCTAAGCTATTGTTGGCTTTATTTTCAGCTCATTTCATAGTCAAGGATTGAAAGAAAATATTGTTGTTTGTTTTTTCTGCTTAATTCATTTAGATGCTTTCACCGATTTTTTATTTTCTTTTTACCGATTGCTTTTTAGGCGCCTCGCATTCAACGAGGTCGCTCCATGGAGTGTCAAGTCAGCTTTTAGAACATGGGAGCAACGTCTCGATTTCCATCGGTGTAATTTTTTCACTTGTATACTCTTTTATGGTATACAAGTTATGTATGGGCTTTTCAATATTTACAAACTATTGAAATGATATTGTAGTTGTGCGATTTCTTTATGGGTCATAAAAAGGTTGTTAGTCCGATGGTTGTGTTTTGTGATATCACCATAGACCATTCTCGAACAATTGTGACAATTTCTTATTTGCATTGGCCATAGTCTAGCAAATGTTGATCCCATCGATGTTGCTAAAAGTATCACGGACCAAACCTTGAAACTACCCTTGGTAATGCCCTTTTTTTTTTATTAATTTGTATTAGTGTACCTATTATTTATGAACCGCTTGTGACGCTGATCATTTTGTCTTTTTTTTTCTTGTATATATATGTAGTTGTGGTGGTTTCAATGACTTTTACAACGGCTAAAATTATGTTGATTGCTCAAACACTAAGAGAATTGATATCAACTACTTTTAGGTCAAGACAAAAATGATACTCTACCGATTGTTCAATAATGTTGTCATTGTGGTAGTTTCGTGTTTGAAATCAAGGATTTTGATTTTAGGCGCTTATCTGAAAATTACCAAAAATTAAAAGAATTATTGATGTAAAAGTTAGAGCGCATTGCACTCTATAAATTGATATTAGTTTGTTTTCGCTTTGAATTCTCTCGTATATTTCATTTTTTCTCTATTATTCTAGTTTTTGCTCTTACTTTTCATGTTATTATGCATATAGTTTTAGGTCTTCCGCAGCTTGCAAAGCAAATGGTGGCTGCCAAGATTAATCTTACTGTAATAATTTCTTTCATTTCTTGCACTCGATAATAAAGCGATTTGCTGCAATCTCGATTGTGTTTTCATCCGTTAAAGATTCGCTTTCTTTGACATTTATTAGTTTAGGGTCCGGATGTCTAGATACCATGGTTTGAGTGTATATTCTTGGCTGGTCCTTCAAAAGCCAAATTTTGCCTTTATATAGTGCTTGGTTGAACCCTTAAAGGATTCCAATTTAAAGCAATTAACTTGATTCCAATTTAAGGGCACGCTGATTGCTATGCACAATTGCCATTTTAATTGCCCTCGCATGATTGCCATTTCCTTTTTCTTCCAATTTACTTTCCATAATATATAATGCAATGTATATGCAATTTCTAATTTAATGCCATGCCAAAATATTTACTTCCTTTATTAATCACAATTTCTACGCTTACATGAATGTTAATTTCCTATTACTATTTACATTTTTGTAATATGGTCGGATGGTTCAAGCCTAATGGTTTGCTTGGGATCACCATTTAAGTTGATGTCTCTTTCATTAGTAAGTAATCGCTTGGGCTTACTTAGAGAGGGACCACCGAATCGGAGAAAGCCTATCGCTCTATATCATGAGCGGGTGCAAATATAGTGGAGGCCTCGGTCACATTAATAGTAAGGGTACATTTACTAATTAATAAACAAAATGGTTGGAATCGAAAAGACCAGAATTAAAATTAGTTTGAATTGAAATAAGGAGTGTGAATCAGAATAAATTGTTTACTTAAATTATAAGAATCAAAATCTGAATGAGTTGAATTCACGCTGATATGTTTACTTTATCTTGAATCAAAATAAATTGTTGAAGTTGCTAAAATTCCCTTTTAACAAAAAACAATAAAATTAATAAATTTTAATAATAGCAACAACAACAACAACAACAATAATAATAATAATAAATAAAATATGAATTATTAAATTTTTATAATAATAATAATAATAATAATAATAATAATGGAATTAATAATAACAACAACAACAACAACAATAATAATCCTTTATTATTATTATTATTATTATTTAGAACAATAAAGGACCTTTTCATAAATTTTATATGGACCAAAATATAAAATGACATAATTTAATTGAGGGCAATTTAGAGATTATGAAAATTAAATGGAAGTAAAATGGATAATTATGGGAATTGGATTTTGATTGCCAACTCCTTGAGAATCGTAATCATGATAATGATTCCCAAAATTATGAACCCCACACTATTCTCATTTTAATTTCAAGCTTTCATTTTATATGTAAACAATTTGTTGATTCTAAGGATGACAAATAATCTAGCTTGGGCAGGGCTTTTTCAAGCCCAAGCCCAAGCCCATGTTATTAATAACAGCCCAAGTCCTCTAAAAGCCCATCAAAACTTGGACGACTAGGACTTGGGTCAGCTTTGATCGGCCCGGTCAGCGCTTGACCTGTGCTTGGGCTTCCATTAATTTTAAAAATTTTTTAACAAAGCTAAATGTTAAAATAATCTTGAATAAAGATGATTATCCAATACATAATAGATTAATAGTTTAATACACAACATATTAATAATGCAATGTAATAAATTACAAATTTAATCACTTGAATTTGGTTGTTTTCTTTACTTTTTTTTAATTTTATTATTTTATAAAATATAAAGTTTGGGTTTTTATATAAGCCTTTAACTAGGCCCATTCACAGTTGGTTTTAAAAGTTTTGGCTTATGTGATTAAATTTGGGCCAAGCCTCGCCCAAACTTTTTTGCCTCACCATAATCAATTCTAATTCTTTCGCTCTAATTCTCATTATGGGCAACTTTGGATATTTTTAGATGAGAGAAAGAAAAAGAATCCTAAACCTAGTATGTCTTCGCCAACGAAGATTGTAAATATTTTATAGGTTTTTCTAAAGCAAGTGCTTTGCACATATTTTATTCAAACATCTCTACCGACCACAAACTCTCAAGATCTTTTAGAGTACTACAAAATTCCATTCCTAGAAAAAATTTAATAGCTTTTTCCGATAGCACTTAATAGGGATTTGCTTCAAGTTGCTTGGAGATGCTCTTAGAGCAAATATGACAATTTTGGGTTCTAAAATTTTGCTAAAGAGTTATTTTGGCTTGGTGTTTTAGTTATCAAGACGAGGTTTAAAGATCAATGGCACATAGAATCCCGCTTTGGCTTAATATATATCTCATTTTAACTAACGTGGTTATGTCTAAAACTTTTAATTAAGATCATTTGCTTTAAATTACTACTATATAGGATCTAGAAAGTTATCAACAACCTATTTCTTCTTCATCTTCTAAAACCCAACAAATCAAAGTATGTCCAGATTCAAATGTGGCCTCGTACATCGAATGGAATTTAGAAAATCACTTCTTCTCAAATTTTAAAATGGATAATAGCATTAAGTGATTTTATTTTAAAAATTTATACATATATCATAACTAGCTTTAACTTCTCAAAATTTGAGAACTTTTTATTCGTTGACTTAAAGGGTTGATATGAAATGCTTTTATTGCAAATGAATTTTAATTATTAATATAGTTGTTGTATAACTTTATTTCTTATCACATATAAGATGCACTCATAATTAAATTATAACTTATAATGATTTAGGTGGAGTACAAAAACAAACGCCTTTAGGACAGATTTGTTTGTTTTCGCCTTTACAAAGAAAATCCATTTTTGGATGGACAATCCTCACACAATCGTAATCCTCGGAACAACGAATTGGTAACCCTCCAAAGGTAGGCTTCAAAGACTCTAGAACTCAAAGATTGTGGTGCCTGCAAATTAATTTTCATTGTTTGAGATCAATAGTTCATCATGGAGAAATGAAATAGAAGATGAAATGTGCTAGTAATTAACATATATATAGAGATTGAGACATGAACAAACCATATGCAAGCAATCAAGAGGGCGACCAAGAAACTTAATTTAAATGAGGCTTTCTCCATTTATTGTAGGAAAAATTACGTTGGATGATTCTTTCGAGGAAAAAAAATATCTGATAGTGTATGCAATAACTTTGATTTCACCTAATATTTATACAGATGTAATATTAATGGCAAAATGATTACCCAACTTTTAAGTTATTTTGTTTCCTCTTAATTCACCGTGATTTAATAACAAAATCGTTAGCTTATAGCTGATCTAGAAAAATTTCAACAAATCAAATAAAGTTGCAACAGATTAATATCAAATCATTAAAGCTAACCCTATTGAAAAAAAAAAGGAAAGAAAAGGAAAAAATTTCTAACTTTGCATAAAAAATATTATTGGTAAAATCTCAATCAATCTTAGTCTATAAATATTAGGATGATTATCGCTTAACTACTATAGAAATAGTAAAATATCAAACAACTATAAGAAGTGTTGGTGTCTATCATTTTACCATTGAATCTTTTTAAAATCTTTCATTTTACTATATTTTTTTCATTAACATTGTTATTGCAATGTTGATATCATACTTATAAGGGCAAAAATGACTTTATAATCAAAATCAAGATAATATTGTATGTACATTAAAATTACAATGGCATTATAGTCACTATTGGTAAAATATAGTCGCAACTCATTAATCAAAGATCAAAATAACCAATTGACAAAGGCATGCCGACACCGACTGACTCCTTCAATCCCAACCAGTAGCTGCAGCTTGCGCACACCCAAAAAAATATTTTATATCATCATGTTAAATTGGGTAAAATCATTTTTTTGATAAATATTCGCTAACTTGTAAAAATGATATTTTAAAATATTCGGGAAATTTTTATGCTTCAAAGTGTTGTAATATTTTTAGCCTTTGAGCATTAATGGAGCGAAATTTTAATTTTCCTATTTTTAATTACTTATTTCATCCTTGAAGTAAAGTTGACAAAACCTGTGCTCAGGCAGATCTTGAACATGCCCACACTTACAAAAGAGTTTGATTTTATTTAAGAATAAATATCTTTTAGAAAGAACTTTAATTATTATTTAGTTGTCTTTAACAGCATTTAAAAAAGTTTTAAGGTTTTAATAGTTGTAAAAGAATATATTATGGACGGTCGGAAATAAAATATAGGAATTTTAAATTGATTTATTTATACTTTTATAATACAATCATAGTCTAGAAAACATAACTAAAAATATCTTTAGTAAGATGGTAAACTATGGGTTGAGCTATGCTTTTTTCAAGCCCAAGCTCAAAACCATCATTTGTATACTTTTTTTTCTTTGAAATGGTATCATTTTTATACCTAAAATTTAAAAAAAATACTATTTTTACACATTATCTTAGATCTACTAAAAATTATTTACATAAAGACAATTTTACTCTTATGATGCAATTTAATGATATGATACATGACATTTTTCTAGATTTTATCGCTTATTGACGTAAAATATCAGCTTGAAGTCATTTTTAAATAATTAAAAAAATTTAAGGCATTGAACGATAAAATTTGAAAAACATTTGCTACAAATTGGCGCTTCTTTTTGGGAGCTTTGCAACATATACTGAAAAATATTTTTTATTTTCAATAAGTTTCCTTGAGTTTTCGATAAAAGTTAAAATTTGACATCATCTCGCCCTATTAAACTCTTATTGAAAAATATTTTATATCATCATGTTAAATTACCTTATATGGGTAAAATCATTTTTTCATAAATATTCACTAACTTGTAAAAATGATATTTTTAAATATTCGAGAAATTTTTAGGCTTCAAAGTTTTATAATATTTTTAGGCTTCAAAGTTCGTGACAACAAGGCACCGACACGTAACACGCTTTTAGTAAAGCATCGCTGCACGGCACCACACGGCACAATTAGAGATAGGCGAAAGCACGACACATGAAAAATCACGTTATAAGTAAGTTTCATTAGTGGGTTAGCACGTAGCCGTAAACCAATGTATATTTGTAAAAAAATTTTAATAAAAAGAAAACATAAAATGTTATGATTTTACAAATAATTTGAAATTAAATTTTTAATGTATTTTATTAGCACATATTTTTAAAATTAATTTAGTCTTAGTTTCAAAAAATATTGTAATTATTTTATATTTATAATTTATTAAATGAATAAATAATTTCATGATTTTAATAAATAAAGTTATAAATATCATGATTTTATAAATCATAAATCTAAAATTTTACAACTTTATTATTTCATTTATGAAATTATAAATTAATAAAAGGAAATATGTTTTTATTTTTGAATGAAATAAAATCACATTTACACAAAAAAATAAAATAAAATTATAAACGAAATTTGTTTGACTTATAATTTGTTATAATTAATACCTCATAGTTGTGACTTCTTACTATCGTTACTCTAAGATTGTAAACTTTATTTTTATTAATCATTAATTTATTGCTATGATTTATGGAATTAGACTTATGTATTGTTGTATTATAATTGGTTATTGAAATTATATAATATAGTTGTGTAATTATATTAATGTCTTAAATCTTAATGAAATGTTAATTGTTCTCTTAATAATTTTTTTTTATTATTATTTTTATTATTATTATTATTTATAAATTTGTAATTGTATATAGGGTGATGGGTTTAAAGAAATAACACGTGAACCTAGAAAAGCACGCTAGACATGTGGACTTGAAGAAAACACGACATGCATGCGAACTTTTTCAAGCACGATTTAAAAACAGCACATGAAGAAAACATGTGGGCTTAGGCCATGAGCCATGTTGGTCTTGGGGAAAAAGTTTTGGGCACCGCCCATAGGTCTTTGTGGGCTTCGCTTCCATGACTAGCCCAACCTCACCTTTACCAAAGACCTAATCCACTTTCTAGTCTCGTAATAAAATATGTCCAACTCAAGGCTTAGTGAAAGAACAATTAGGCCCATGTAAAAAGCTGAACCACTTTGTATTATAGGCATTCTTTGGGGTTGAAAGCAAGAGGTAAACATTGCATGTGTCTAGGAGATTTCAGATTGTACACACTCGCTTGGTTGATGGGTTGCACATGAAGTAGCGAGGAATGTAATCGACCGATAAGCAAAATTAACCAATTGCGTGAGTCTAGCAAATCATACGGAGAATATTCGGATGGTCGAGACTTGAATAAGACTCATAAATCCAATATCATCACTAACAAGTAGCTGCAGCTTTGACACTTTCATCAAAATATGAACTAGAAACGTAGTTTGGATATCGCTCTACTTTTGGATTATGAATACCTTAGTACGGAAAACATACCCTCGTAGAGGGACAAGTTAGCGAAATTTCTTGGACATAAACATTTGAAATCAGAATATTCCATGCTTTGCATACACACTTGAATCCAACCATACATTTGATGGGCAATCAACAAAGAATTTCACTTAATGGATCTTCTCGCAAAGTTCTCACCCATTATTATTTTTCCTTTCTAGTTTTAATTGAACTATAAAATTCACTAATTTTATAATTATCCTCGATAGAATAATTCAATTTAAAAGAGTTAATATTTTTAAAAGTTAAAATTAAGAACTCGACCCTACAAAGCAATTTATGTCAATTTTGTGTTGTGCGATGAAACCTTCTCTTCGCTCAATCAGCTTCCCAAAATTTTTCTTCTTCTCGGGCAATCCAACAATGGGCATTACAGAGGATGAAGAAAAAGTTGCTTTGAGCTTGAGAAACCATTGTTTGTGACTAGGTTTAGCTTTATGATAAATTTTATGTAAACAAATCAAAAATATATTTGGCTTGATTTTTTTTTCCCAATAGACGTTTAGCTTTATGATTTTACTTAAACTCATTGTTTTTGTAAATGGACTCTACTTTCATAAGAAAATTATAATAATCTGCATAATATTTTACAAAATTATAAATCAACAATAAGTTAAATAATTATTTAATTAAATTTTTCTTTTAATTTTTTTTCTCTGAATTAAGTCTTCTAATAATAAGATTGGTTTAAGATAAATTTTATTTAATTATTTTGCTCTCATAATATAAAATGTCTAAATTATCTTAAAAATTATGTATTATTTTAACTAATAGTTTACACCTTTAGTTTTATGTTTTATAATCTAATATATTTTAAATAAAATTTACTAATTTTCAATATTCCACATGCCATAAGTACATTTTTTTAGTGTTATTAAATATTAATAATCATACTAACAATGTAACATTTGTACATAATTTAAAATGAACAAATTTTAAATTAAAACATTTATTGAAATTAAAATAAATATTGAACTAAAAAATCACGTATGTGATGACCATGTTACAAAAAGAACAATTTTAAGAAAAATTAGAATTGACCCACCTCAAATACAAAGAAGAGGAGGATGAAAATAAAAATTTTTAAACTATCTAATGCAATTTGAACAGTTAGATTAAAAAATCTAATGCAAATTGAACAGTTAGATTAAAAAATCTAATGCAAATATTAAATTAAGAGAAAACATTCTGAAGGGGGAAGAGGGGTTTATTGAGAAATAAAAGTAACAAATGGTTATTTTACATATTTTTAGAATGAAAGTGTCTTTGAACAATTTTAATTTCGTAATGAGTTTTTACTTATAAAAGTTGTTTCACTAGGAGATTTAGGGTGCTACACTGCTAATAGTATGACTTATAAAATTATTTTTGAATTCTTTTGAAATAAATTTGGAGTTAAAGATTAATTGCATCTCTTTAGAAACTTTTTAAAGTCCTCTTAATTATTTTTAGAGTAAATTCCACATTACATCTCATAAATTGATTATCTTCAATTTACTCCTCCTAATTTTAAAAATATGGGATCAATTGAGATTTTAAAAAATAAAGGGAGTAATTTTAAAAATAACCAATTCACAAAAGGGTAATAAAAAATTAATCTATTACTTGTAATTTTAATCTTCATCAAATATGCATAAAAGGACAAAAAATTGGCTTGTTTTGTTTAAATTTTTGAAGCAAGTATCTTTCTTTCTTTGTTAATCGAGTAAGTTTTTTGATATAATCTTTCAAAAATAATTTTAGATAATTTTATTTTAAAAATTTTATTTTTGAATTTTATTTTAAAAATTGTATTAATGGAGTGTATAGAGTGTAATTATTTGGTAACTAGTTAAAGTAAAATCTCTATAAAATAATATTATTGGGATTGGAAAATAATATTATTTCAACGAATTTATATCAATAAATAATTTATTGATTCATCGATAAATGAATATTTATTAATTTCTGAAGAGTTTTCTTAGTATATTTATTATTCTTTTAACTAAGATTCGTGTATAAGTTATAAAGACAAGTACATGTACATAGAAGCTAAAAAATTAATATAGATACATTTTAATTATCATGTATTTCCCAAAAGTTTCCACAAAAGAAGTTTTTCAAGCTATAGTAATATTAAATACCTACTTTCTATAATAAGAAAAAAATATATCATACGTAGTACATGCTTTACAAAAAATTAAGGATGAGACTGAGCTTAATTTAAGAGTAAAAAAGAACAAATATCTTTAGATACATAATTTGGAAAAGAGCTAAATTGAGAAATGTAAGTTATCAAGAAAAAATCCTTAATAATATGAATTTTATATGTTATTATTAATATTTTGTTATATTTGATCAATTATTAATTTATAATTTTGTTAGGCCTTCAAAGATTCAAAAAAATTATTATCCTATGCTTTGAACGAAATTATTATTTTAATACATGGGCTCAAGTCGCGATCAAAAAAAATTATTATTTAAGAAAAATTATTAATTTATTGAACATTCATTTATTGGTGGTGTTGGTCCCTAAAATGCTAACAATATCTATTGAGAGTTTCGTGTTTCCTCAAAATAACAAGTTTCTTTCCTTTTTATTTTTTACAAATAATTTGTGTCCGTAATATTTTTGTTGATTTATAATTGCAAGCTTTAATTGGTGTTTGCAGTACAATAAAATAACATTTTCATGAAGAGCAATTTTTCATTACATTTCAAAAGCTATTAGCAAAGCAATCAAAAAGATGAGAGTAGTCTGTTTATGAAATTAAAAACTTTAGAATAGTTTTAACTAAGGATTTCTCAACATAATAATATTTATACTTCGATTAAATTTTTGTTCCTCTTATTTTGAGATGAGCAACAAATAAAAATGCTAATTTTCAAAGGATTCTTCGCTCTTGATGGGAGTTGAAAATTAGAAATAATGACAATAATAATGAAATTTTCTCCTTTTTGGAATAAATAATGAAATTTATTTTAAGCAAGAGTGAGAGAGCAAGAAGAATCAAAAAATAAGAGAACAGAGAAGAAAAATAAAAAATTTGTGAGCAAAATGATGAAAACTTCGCTTATTTGGTATTTTTGTTATTGACGGTGATGAGTTATAAGAAATTGATATTATTTTTAAATATTATAATGGGGAAAATAAAGAAATGGATGTCCAAATGTTTATTGAGGGGCATCAATACTCCAACTCATTTATTTGTTCTAGACAAATTTCCATTTCCATGTGCCAGCTTTATAGAACTATAGTGTCTTAAATGTGAGCTCAAATCGAACTACTTTGAACTCTCGTGTTGAGCTTGTCCCGATATTATCGTGTTGGACTCTCCAGAGTGCCATATCGTCAGCCCAATTTATACCTCACAATTCACACCCTTTTCCAATTCA
Source organism: Murraya koenigii (assembly GCA_025617385.1). NCBI lineage: Eukaryota > Viridiplantae > Streptophyta > Magnoliopsida > Sapindales > Rutaceae > Murraya > Murraya koenigii. The sequence goes on along the minus strand of CM046811.1, from coordinate 52,153,023 downwards.
TAAATCACTAGGCATGTTGTTTGCAAGAGGATTCTTACTTTAAGTCTTGCATTTAAAAAAATATTAATTTCAACCAATAAAACTAAAAATCAAGGGAATCAACCGTTTATCCCCTTTTGCAACTTTAACTCTTGAAAACATGGCATTGTTATAGACATCAATGCACATACCCTCAACAAAATCTATAGCCATAGACAACCATCAAGGGTATATTTGAGATTGAGGTTAAGCATCTCAGATCTTTTAAGTTACAAAGACTAAAGTGTTTGGTAAACACTAGTCATCAGAATTTCTAAGATATGTTAGCTATGTTAATATCATTTTTCACTTGTATGATGCAAAATCTATTATGTTTTTAATAATTTTATTAAAAATTTTATTTAAAAATTATAACTGACTACATATTATTAAATTTTATTTTATATTTATAGCTTTTCTTTTACAAGAGTTGTAGCTTTAATCTACTACACCTCAATCCTAAACATACCCTAAATTATCAACCATCCCAACCCAAACCGAGCTACCCTTTCTCCATTACAATCCAACCAAGAATGTCGCTTTCATTTAACTAATTCAAAATACATCGAAAATGATAAGAAATTGTACGAAAGTAAAACACACATCACAACTTGATTGGGAAAATTTAAAAATAGTAACATATTACATATACGAGTCTAACATCAAGTGTAATATAGTTCAGATAAATTTATATCCGACTCATTAAAAGCCAAAATTAAAGCTACTAGCAAGATCATCGGTAGAGGTCGAAATTAGCCATACAAGAAACATAAGTAAGGCATACAACTTATGAGTGTTGCCATCTCGAATGTCATCCTTTAGATCACCCATACCTTCAGCTCTTATATCATCAATGTTTCAAAAATCATTATCCGACTTAGAACCTTCATTTCCTTGTGATATTATAAAATTAAAGAAAAATTCTATTATAGTGCACTCTCACAACCTATTCTCCAAAGAATTGGGTTACCTTATAAGAAACGCTTGGTTTATTGTCCTCACCGATGTAGTTTTGACGCTTCACTCAAAGAACATCTTCTACATTAAGTGTTTGTAAGTTTGCATAGTAAGGCTTCAATATATGGCCATATACCTAGAATTCTTTTTTTTTTTTTAAGCTCCTAATCTTAATCGCACCATGAGGAAAAATATTAATAACAACAAAGGGCCCAACCCATTGAGAACATAACTTACCCGGAAATAACTTCGTGCAAGAATGGAATAATAGAACTTTTGCCCAACTTTAAAGTCCTTTCTCAAAATCGCTTATCATGAAAAGCCTTAGTCTCTCTCTTATAGATTCACAAACTCTTATTAGCATTGTTCCATATTTCCACTAATTCTTGTAATTGAGTTTTTGTGTTGGCCACAGGCCCAACTCCATGTTAAATTATTTTATAGCCCATTATGCTTTGTGTTCAAGTCCCACCGAAGATGATAAGGCTTACCATATACCAACCTTTAAGGTGACATATCAAGGGCGTATTATATACGCTCTATAAGTCCAAAGTGCATTATCGAGCCATTGACATGAATCTTTTATTTATATTTACCGCCTTTTTCAAAGATGATTTCACTTACTGAATTAGACACCTTAGCTTGCCCATATACGCTGTGGATGGTAAGATGTAGGGAACTTGTGACCGATCTTTTACTTCGAAAGGTAACTTCTATCGATCTGTTACAAAAGTCAGTGCCTCTGTCACTAATCATAGTCTTCAGTGTTCCAAACCTTAAAAGGATGTTACACTTTATAAAATCTACAACAACCTTAAAGCCGTTAGTTCTAGTAGTTTTTGCTTCTGCCCATTTCGAAATATAATCAACAGTACGCATAATATAGAGATTACTAAAAGATAAAGGAAATAATTTCGTGAAATCAATGCATTAATAATAAAAAATATCATCTACAAAAATAGGAGATTGTGGCATTTAAATTTTAGGTCCTAAGTTACCTGTTCTCCGACAACGATCACACAATTTGCAAAAGAGATATACATCCTTAAACAATGATAGCCAATAGAAACCACTTGCAAGTACCTTAAGTGGCTATTCTCTCTCGGTCCAAAATGTCCTTTACAAGCTAAAGTGTGACAAAAGGTAAGAGTAGAAGTAAATTCAGCTTTGGGTATGCACTTTCTAATCACTTGATCGTAGTAATACTTACACGTGTATGGTCATCCCACACGTAATACTTTGCTTCACTTTTGATCTTATCTTCCGTGCATGGGTTAATTTCTCGTACAGCCTTAAGAACCAAGTAATTTACAATATCTTCATACTCAAGAGTAACCGTGCTTCACCGTGGCAACTCGCTTATTTGGAAAGTTCTTATGTAACTAAAGTGCATCTTCATCATAGACAAGATGACTCAAAAGATCTGCACTAAATTTGGAAAGTGCTTTTCGAATGCTATTAGTTTTTATGTCGGAAGTATTTCTAAAAATAGCCGACGATCTTATTCCATGTGGTGATAGTACTCGAAGGAATATAGTAAAGTCATTCTTTAGCTGAATCCGCCAAAGAGAACAAAAAGGCCATTAGCTTAACTTGCTCTTTAGAGACTCCAACTAGTTTCATTATTGAGCATACTACTTGGAACTCCTTCAGTGCTTATTAGGATCTTCTCCTCTAAGACCATGAAAAGTAGGCGTAAGATGATTCATCCCGCATTTGAGTTTGAAGTTTACCCGAGAATTTGGATTTTGAGTATATAGTATTTGTTAGTTCAAGTTAGGAGCCGCCAACTCTTTAAGTGTTTAGTTATTGTATTGAGAAATTGATTCAGCTCGGACTACTTGGCTCTATCTTTAAAAGTGGAATGTTGTTGGTGAAATCGTGTTCTGATGTGATGAGTTTGCTTCTAAGTTATTCAAGTTTTAATTAGATGTCCTCTATACTCATGAAAGTCTAAACACAAACACAAAACATAAAATAAACTAATTAAAATAAAATAGAGCAAAAAATAAAGAAAGATAAAAAAATAAAAATAAAAATAGAGTGATAATAAATGAACTACATGCTAGTCCCCGATAATGGCGCTTAAAATTTTGGTAATGTCATTGGGGTACACCAAATTTATAACCTTACTACTAATATAAATAACTAGTATAGAGTGAGTAAAAATCGATTCCACTTAAGATTACGCTTAGTTTTGATTATTATCAATTCTAATATAAAAATTTAAGATAATAATAATACTAATTCTAATAAGATAAATTAATCTAACTAAAGAATATACCAACTATAAATAAAGAGGGATTTTATGAATTTTTAATTAAATGACACGTAAATAAAGAACCTAAGACTATGAAAATAATAATTTAATAAAAACTCTGATTAAATAAGAGAGAAATAATAATAATGAAAACTTTGGTTGGAGGATCATTTGCTATCATTGAACATGCACATAGTATATATAAATTCTATCATCAATTTTCGTTGAAACTATCGAACCGTAGACAACAATAAGCTTTGTTAATGTTCACCTTTGCTTAACTGTCATACAAAACAAGCTCTTTTCCTAATCTCTAACTAGTAAAAAATTTAGAATAATCTCTTTAAATTTACGTATAATAAAAGCACCAAGTACAGAAAGATATTAGGTTGACCTAGGCAATCAACACATAAGCTCGAATTATTTAACCTAGGTTATGTTCTCCAGCTTGAAATCACCGATTCCAATTTGCTACTAATAATTAAAATATCAAGACAATTACGGATCGAGTATTTAAATTTAGCAATAGAATTTATTCAAGTCCTATCTAATTGGCCACTCAAATAAGTCAAGAATAAAATCATAAATATTAATTATAGAAGAACATAAATAATCTCAATTAAATAAATTAACTCGATATAAATTAAATATTAATTATATAACATGTCCGTGGTTTTAAATTCACACTCAACCAAATAGAAAACTTAACCTAACAAAATTTAATTGAAAATAAAAAGTTGATAAAACTAGTCATTGAGATTAATCTAAGCAGCCTAACCCTATTAAATTCAGTCTTGCTCTTCTCACCTTTTCTTTTCTCTTATCTTGTAGCTGGTTCTCTCTCTTTATCTCGGTTTTTCTTTTCTTGCAGCTAACTCGAATGTGTTCTTCTTGCTCTTGGTTGCTTTTTTAAAAGCCAAATTTATGCCTTCATATAGTGCTTGGCCAAATCCTTATAGGATTTGAATTCCAATTTAAAGCAATTAACTTGCTTCCAATTTAAGGCCATGCACAATAACCATTTCTTTTTTTATTCCAATTTACTTTCCATAATATATAATGTCATGTATGTGCAATTTATAATTTAATGCCATACCAAAATATTTGTTTCCTTAATTAATCACAATATACTCTTTATACCAAGTCTTCATGTATCATAATTAATTAAATCAAATCTTTCTTGATTTATTTCAATTAAATTTCTTTATCTCTTTCACTACAAGAAAAAGCACCCGCTATGATAGTCCTCTCGGTAACATTTTTTAATCTAGAGACCGATAATAATGGATGCATGATAGATTTCTTTTCTTTCATCAATTTATGACATACTTGTTAAAAAATATCATCTATCAAAAACTTATGGTAGACTAGTGATAAATTATTTGGCTATTAAGAATGTGACTGATTTTTATTTTAACTTTAATTACTGGGTTTGACTATATTTTTAAAATATTTTATTACAAATAATAAAGTGAAATGTTATGTTTCTTTTAAGATGATGTCTTTTCATATAAGATTTATAATTTTAAAATGTAATTAAAAATTTTATTAAAAAGTGAAAAAGGCAAATGCAGCTGCTTTGTAAGGAGGGAACCAAAAAATTTTCCGAGTGTTAAGAAAATTTTCAGGCGCTATTCTTAAATCTCAACTTTCCCATCATGTTTTAGTGTAAGTTGCAGTAGATAGGCTAGGTTATGGTCCCAGTATAGATCTAGAGTGAAGTGTCGCTTTATGTGAATGAATGCCCTGCTTGCTTTGTGATAGGAAGTTACTTCCTTATAAGCTATTGTTGGCTCTATTTTTAGTTCATTTCATAGTCAAGGATTGAAAGAAAATATTGTTGTTTGTTTTTTCTGGTTTATTTCATTTAGATGCTTTCACCGATTTTTCATTTTCTTTTTATCGGATTGCTTTTTAGGCGCCCGCATTCAACGAGGCTATTCAATGGAGTGTCAAGTCGCTTTTAGAACACGAGAGCAAATGTCTCGATTTCCATCGGTGTAATTTTTGCACTTGTATACTCTTTTATGGTATACAAGTTACTGAATGTACGCTTCAATATTTATCTACTATTGAAATGATATTAGTAGTTGTGCGATTTCTTTACGAGTCATAAAAAGGTTGTTAGTTTGATGGTTGTGTTTTGTGATATCACCATAGACCATTCTCGAACAATTCCGACAATTTCTTATTTGCATTGGCCATAGTCTAGCAAATGTCGATCCTATCGATGTTGCTAAAAGTATCACGGACCAAACCATGAAACTACCCTTGGTAATGCCCTTTATCTTTTATTAATTTGTATTAGTGTACCTATTATTTATGAACCGTTTGTGACACTGATCATTTTGTCCTTTTTTCTTGTATATATATGTAGTTGTGGTGGTTTCAATGACTTTTACAACGGCTAAAACTATGTTGATTGCTCAAACACTAAGAGAATTGATATCAACCGCTTTTAGGTCAAGACAAAAATGATACTCTACTAATTCTTCAATAATGTTGTCATTGAGACGACCCGCCCCATTCCCAAAGGTGACCTATCTTAAGAAACTCGAACTCAAATATTAAATATATCTTATTAATGAGAATTCTACCAAAATTTCGACTGTAATCTCCCCTAAACATATAACATTCCCAAACCCGCAATTAAACACAAGCACTCCCAAATAAATCATTGTGCATCAAACTACATCAACCAGCCTCATTCAAGAATATGTTCAATAATACCCACGCTTCTTAATTCTTATATCACATCCATAGTATAATTCCAAAACAGGATGATTATACACTAACCAAAAGAAAAATAATTATTCTATGTCCTCGTACAACCTCACGTGGTCAAAATGACTCCAAATATGTACAATCACTGGGTTAACTTTTATAACCGTGAATCTCCTGGGGAGAAATTATAATAAAATAGGGTGACTATAAAACTCAATGAGCCGAGTGAGTGGATAGTAGCTTTAGAAATATAAAATACTTGCAAAAATAAATGCATCGCTTGTATAATTACTTTTCTCAAATAATTATCTTAATGTAAAAATTCCTTTATTTTCAATCATATTTTGAACATAAATATAATTAGTAATCGCCACAAAATAAAAAAATATCTCATATTGAAATATCATCTCATAATGAAATATCAAATACTAAGTAATACAAATATCCTTAAACAAATACCTGTGGGATAATCTAGTCATATCCTGAACTCAAGGGACTGCAATGATATACTATCCGGGTACCATCATGCCCGGAGTCGAACGAATAGATGTGAGGACATACCATCTCATGCTTATCAACGATAACTTATACCCGAATCTCAACGGACGTGCTATGATGCGCTATCTCGGCGACATCGTGTCCGCACCATCCTGGCCTTATATCTCAATATCCGTCTCGCATGCATATGCCCCTAAAGGGCGAAGCGCCCAAACACACAGACTCCAAAGCCTATATGTGTGTTTAGAAAGGCCCCAAAGGCCTACTATCTCATCTCATTATATCCTGAGGGAATAGGTATTTGCTTTAAACTTAAAATCATGATCAGAAATCAATATATTTACACTTTAAATCATGATTTAAATCATGCTCAAAATCAATAAATATACACTTTAAATCATGCTCAAGATCAATCATATACTCTTTAAATCATACTCAAAATCAATATATATACACTTTAAATCATGCTTGAAATCCATATAAATACACTTTAATTCATGTTCGAAATCAATCATTTTAAAATTGATACTTGAGCATAAATGAATAAATATGACTTAACAAAATATTTATACATAATAAACATTTATTTTGGAGAACCATTTAATGAAAGCACTTTAAATATTCATTTCACGTAACAAGCTTTTACTATATTAAAATAATGTACGCAAATAGTTTTAATATATTCCAAAGACGGCCTGAATCTGTGATGATCGCCCACGCAAACCGTGGAAGTTTCGAGCTTCACCAGCGGCATTCTGCCTTGGCTTCCAGCAGCAAGGACGGGTGGGGTTGACGGCCTGCTCACAAGCTTTCGCTTGACACCTTGCTCTACCGGTGAGGTGGCGTGAAATGGAAGAAATCGATGGTCGGGTCGTGGGTCCACTGGCCAAATGGGTCAACTGGTTCTCTCCTCTTTCTCTCTTGCTTCAAACCGATTCTTCACCTAATTTCTCTCTTTAAATACACCCACAAAATATAACCTAGACCCCTCATGATTATCACATAGACCCCTCTTGATTTAATTATTTACATATATATAATATAATTGCATATGTTACAATCATTGTGGTAGTTTCGTGTTTGAAATGAAGGATTTTGATTTTAGGCGCTTATCTCGAAAATTACCAAAAATTAAAAGAATTATTGGATGTAAAAGTGAGAGCGCGCATTGTACTTCTATAAATTGATATTAGTTTGTTTTCGCTTAGAATTCTCTCAAATATTTCATTTTTCTCTCTATTATGCTAGTCTTTGCTCTTACTTTTCAAGTTATTATGCATGTAGTTTTAGGTCTTCTGCAGCTTGTAAACCAAAGTGTGGTCACAAGATTAATCTTACTGTAATAATTTCTTTCATTTCTTGCACTCGATAATAAAGCGATTTGCTGCAATCTCAATTGTGTTTTCATCTCGTTAAAGATTCATTTTCTTTTGACATTTATTAGTTTAGGGTCCGGATGTCTAGATACCATGGTTTGAGTGTATATTCTTGGCTGGTCCTTCAAAAGCCAAATTTATGCCTTTATATAGTGCTTGGTTGAACCCTTAAAGGATTCTAATTTAAAGCAATTAACTTGCTTCCAATTTAAGGGCACACGATTGCCATGCACAATTGCCATTTTAATTGCCCTGCATGATTGCCATTTCCTTTTTTTTCCAATTTACTTTCCATAATATATAATGCAATGTATACCCAATTTCTAATTTAATGCCATGCCAAAATATTTACTTCCTTTATTAATCACAATTTCTACATTTACATGAATGCTAATTTCCCTATTACTATTTACATTTTTGTAGTATGGCTGGATGGTTCAAGCCTAATGGTTTGCTTGGGATCACCATTTAAGTTGATGTCTCTTTCATTGGTAAGTAATCGTTTGGGATTACTTAGAGAGGGGCTATTGAATCGGAGAAAGCCTATCGATCTATATCATGAGCGGGTGCAAGTATAGTGGAGGCCCAACTACATTAATAGTAAGGGTAGATTTACTAATTAATAATCAAAATAGGTTGGAATCGAAATAGATCAGAATTGAAATTAGTTTAAAATGAATAAATTGTTTACTTAAATCATAAGAATCGTAATCGTAATCGTAATGAGTTGAATTCACATTGATATGTTTACTTTATCTTAGAATCAAAATGAATTGTTGGAAGTTGCTAAAATTCCCTTTATTAACAAAAATAATAAAATTAATAAATTTTAATAATAGCAACAAAGAACGTATAACAATAATAATAATAATTAAATTTTTATAATAATAATAATAATAATAATAATAACGGCATTAACGATAATAATAATAATAAAAACAATAATAATAATCCTTTATTATTATTATTATTATTATTCGTAATAATAAAGGACCTTTTCATAAATTTTATATGGACCAAAATCTAAAAATGACATAATTTAATTTAGGGCAATTTAGAGATTATGAAAATTTAATGGGAATAAAATGGATAATTATGGGAATTGAATTTTGATTGCCAACTTCTTGAGAATTAAAATCATGATAATGATTCCCAAAATTATGAACCCCACACTATTCTCATTTTAAGTTCAAGCTTTCATTTTATATGAAAACAATTTTTGATTCTAAGGATGACAAATAGCTGAGCTTGGGTCGGGCTTTTTCAAGCCCAAGCCCAAGCCCATGTTATTAATAATAAGTCCAAGTCCTCTAAAAGCCCATCAAAACTTGGATGAGTAGGACTTGGGTCGAGCCTTGACGGCCCGGCCGGGCTTGACCTGTGCTCGGCTTCCATTAATTTTTAAAAAAAATTTAACAAAGCTAAATGTTAAAATAATCTTGAATAAAGATGATTATCCAATACATAATAGATTAATAGTTTAATACACAAACATATTAACAATGCAATATAATACATTACAAATTTAATCACTTGAATTTGGTTGTTTTCTTTACTTTTTTTTTAATTTGATTTTTTTATAAAATATAAAGTTTGAGTTTTTTATATAAGCCTTTAACTAGGCCCATTCACAGCTTGGTTTTAAAATTTTTGGCTCATGTCTAGGCCCACATGCGTAAGCCCGTGCCAAAACCTCATGGTCCGGGCCAAGCCTCGCCCAAACTTTTTGCCTCGCCATAATCAATTCTAATTCTCATCATGGGTAACTTTGGATATTTTTATATGTGAGAAAGAAAAAGAATCCTAAACCTAGTATGTCTTCACTCAACGAGGTAGTCTCGCGACTCTCTCTCTTCAAACTTATATATCCTTATGACCAAAATAGTCCTTGTAATTCAAGGAATGTGTGGAGGTTTGTGCTCTCCAAGATCATCCCTACTCCTTAAGATACGTGCATGGCACCCTTTTATTGGCTGCCAAAATTAACCAACAACACTTAACACATTTAATACACATAACTAACACATCATTGAGTTGGGTTGGGACCCTGGCATGGTTATAGCATTTACTTAACCTCTTCAATTGTTCATTCCTCAATTAGCTCCACAAGCTTCAGAGAGTATACATTTCTCATGAGATGTCTTCACCGAATAACCAAATCAACTTATTTGAGCTCAACATATATTAAGTCTATATCTCCATCAATTTAACATATATTTATGTAAAGTGCATTCAATTGCATCACTTCATTTGATGAAAAGCACATTGGTCTAGTATTGGCGCCTTTCACTAAGTCGGTACTATCAAGATCAACCACCGCACCACTTTTTATGCTACTTGAAAGAAGATTGTAAATATTTTATAGGTTTTTCTAAAGCAAAGGCTTTACACATATTTTATTCAAACATCTCTAGCGACACAAACTCTCAAGATCTTTTAAAGTACTACAAAAATTCCATTCCTAGAAAAATGAAATAGCTTTTTCCGATAGCACTCAATAGTGGATTTGCTTCAAGTTGCCGTAGAAGCTCTTATTGCAAATATAACAATTTTGGGTTCTAAAATTTTATGAAAGAGTTATTTTGGCTTGGTGTTTCAGCTACCAAGACGAGGTTTAAAGATCAATGACGCATAGAATCCCTATTTTGGCTTAATATATATCTCATTTTAATTAACGTGGTTATGTCTAAAACTTTAATTAAGATTATTTGCTTTAAATTACTACTATATAGGATCTAGAAAGTTATAAACAGCCTTATTTCTTCTTCATCTTCTAAAACCCAACAAATCAAAGTATGTCCAGATTCAAATGTGCTCTAGACATCGATTGGATTTTAGAAAATCACTTCTTTCTCAATTTTTAAAATGGATAATAGCATTAAGTGATTTTATTTTAAAAATTTATACATATATCATAACTAGCTTTAACTTCTCAAAATTTGAGAACTTTTTATTCGTTGACTTAAAGGGATGATATGAAATGCTTTTATTGCAAAATGAATTTTAATTATTAATATAGTTGTTGTATAACTTTATTTCTTATCACATATAAGATGCACTCATAATTAAATTATAACTTATAATGATTTAGGTGGAGTACAAAACAAACGCCTTTAGGACAGATTTGTTTGTTTTCGCCTTTACAAAGAAAATCCATTTTTGGATGGACAATCCTCACACAATCGTAATCCTCGGAACAACGAATTGGTAACCCTCCAAAGGTAGGCTTCAAAGACTCTGTGAACTCAAAGATTGTGGTGCCCGCAAATTAATTTTCATTGTTTGAGATCAATAGTTCATCATGGAGAAATGAAATAGAAGATGAAATGTGCTAGTAATTAACATATATATAGAGATTGAGACATGAACAAACCATATGCAGCAATCAAGAGGGCTACCAAGAAACTTAATTTAAATGAGGCTTTCTCCATTTGTTGTAGGAAAAATTACAATCGGATGATTCTTTGAGGAAAAAAACTCGACATCAGTATGCAATAACTTTGATTTCATCTAATATTTATACAGTATGTAATAGTAATGGCAAAATGATTACCCAACTTTTAAGTTATTTTGTTTCCTTTTAACTCATTGTGATTTAATAACAAAATCTTTAGCTTATAGCTGATATAGAAAAATTGCAACAGATTAATATCAAATCATTAAAGCTAACCAAATTGGAAAAAAAGGAAAGAAAAGGAAAAAATTTCTAACTTTGCATAAAAAATATTATTGGTAAAATCTCAATCAATCTTAGTCTATAAATATTAGGATGATTATCGCTTAACTACTATAGAAATTGTAAAATATCAAACAACTATAAGAAGTGTTGGTGTCTATCATTTTACCATTGAATCTTTTTAAAATCTTTCATTTTACTATATTTTTTCATTAACATTGTTATTGCAATGTTGATGTCATACTTATAAGGGCAAAATGACTTTATAATCAAAATCAAGATTATATCGTATGTACATTAAAATTAGAATGGCACTATAGTCACAATTGGTAAAATATAGTCACAACTCATTCATCAAAGATCAAATACAACCAATTGATAAAGGCATACCGACGCCGACTGACTCCTTCAATCCCAAATTAGTAACTCGCAGCTTTGCATACCCAAAAAATATTTTATATCATCATGTTAAATTGGGTAAAATCATATTTTCGATAAATATTCGCTAACTTGTAAAATAATATTTTAAAATATTCGGAAATTTTTATGCTTCAAAGTGTTGCAATATTTTTGGCCTTTGAGCATTAATAGAGCGTAAATTTTAATTTTCCTATTTTTAATTACTTGTTTCATCCTTGAAGTAAAGTTGGCAAAACCTCGTGCTCAAGCAGATCTTGAACATGCCCACACTTACCAAAGAGTTTGATTTTATTTAAGAATAAATATTTTTAAAAAGAACTTTAATTATTATTTAGTTGTCTTTAATAGCATTTAAAAATGTTTGAAGGCTTTAATAGTTGTAAAAAATATATTATGGACTGGTCGGAAATAAAATATAGAAATTTTGAATTGATTTATTTATACTTTTATAATACAATCATAGTCTAGGAAACATAACTAAAAATATCTTTAGTAAGATGGTAAACTATGGGTTGAGCTATGCTTTTTCAAGCCCAAGCTCAAAACCATCATTTGTATACTTTTTTTTTCTTTGAGATGGTATCATTTTTATACCTAAATTTTTTAAAAAATACTATTTTTACACATTATCTTGGATATATTAAAAATTATTTACATAAAGACAATTTTACTCTTACGATGCAGCTTTAATGATATGATACATGACATTTTTCAATAGTGATTAGATAGCAAAAAATAATGTTGGATTAGGGCGTATAATATATCATTTCAAAACTCTTAACTGGAGGAGAAAATATCATAGTAAATATTTTCTAGATTTTATCGCTTATGGACGTAAAAATTTAAGGCATCAAACGATAGAATTTGAAAAACATTTGCTACAAATTGGTGCTTCTTTTGGGAGCTTTGCAATATATACTGGAAAATCTTTTTATTTTCAATAACTTTCCTTGAGTTTTCAATAAAATTTCAAATCGACATCATCTCGCCTCTATCAAACTCTTTCTTGAAAAATATTTTATATCATCATGTTTAATTCCTTTACATGGGTAAAATCATTTTTTTCATAAATATTCACTAACTTGTAAAAATGATATTTTTAAATATTAGAGAAATTTTTAGGCTTCAAAGTTTTGTAATATTTTTAGGCTTCAAAGTCCGTGACAACACGGCACTATGACACGAGCATCGCTTTTAGTAAAGCGCCACACGACGACACCACACTCACGCTGGCCAGTGCCTGACTTCAAGTTTTAGGCAAATGGGCCTTAAAAACACGGCACAATTAGAGATAGGCCAAAGCATGACATAAAAAAATCACGTTATAAGCAAGCTTTATTAGTGGGTTAGCATGTGGTCGTAAACCAATGTATATTTGTAAAAAAATTTAAAAAAAAAAGAAAACGTAAAATGTTATGATTTTACAAATAATTTGAAATTAAAATTTTAATATATTTTATTAGCATAGATTTTTAAAATTAATTTAGTCTTAGTTTCAAAAAATATTGTAATTGTTTTATATTTATAATTTATTAAATGAATAAATAATTTCATGATTTTAATAAATAAAGTAATAAATATCATGATTTTATAAATCATAAATACAAAATTTTACAACTTTATTATTTCATTTATGAAATTATAAATTAATCAAAGGAAATATGTTTTATTTGTGAATGAAATAATTTTCATATTTACACAAAAAATAATAAAATAAAATTATAAACGAAATTTGTTTGACTTATGATTTGTTATAATTAATACCTCATAGTTGTGACTTCTTACTATCGTTACTCTAAGATTGTAAACTTTATTTTTATTAATCATTAATTTATTGCTATGATTTATGGAATTAGACTTATGTATTGTTGTATTATAATTGGTTATTGAAATTGTATAATATAGTTGTGTAATTATATTAATGTCTTAAATCTTAATGAAATGTTAATTGTTCTCTTAATAAAATTTATTATTATTATTATTATTTGTTATTATTATTATTTATAAAATTGTAATTGTATATAGGCTGATGGGTTTGAAGAAATAACACGTGAACTTGAAAAGCACGCTAGACACATGACTTGAAGAAAACACGACATGCATGCGAACTTTTCAAGCACGATTTAAAAACACCACATGAAGAAAACATGTGGGCTCGTGCCATGAGCCGTGTTGGTCTTGGGGAAAAATTTTGGGCACCGCCCACGGGTCCTTGTGGGCATCGCTTTCATGATCGGCCCAAACTTCACCTTTACCAAAGACCTAATCCACTTTCTAGTCTCAAGATAAAATATGTCCAATCCAAGGCTTAGCTGACGTAACAATTTGGGTCATGTAAAAAGCGAACCACTTTGTAGTATAGGGATTCGTTGAGGTTGAAAGCAAGAGATAAACATTGCATGTGTCCGTGAGATTTTAGATTGTACACATTGTTTGGTTGTCGGGTTGCACATGAAGTATCGAGGAACGTAACGATCGATAAGCAAAATTAACCCATTTTAGCAGTCTAGCAAATCATACTGGAGAATATTTGGATAGTCGAGACTTGAATAAGACTCCACAAATCTAATATCATCACTAACACTAGCTGCAGCTTTGACACTTTCATCAAAATATGAACTAGAAACGTAGTTAGGATATCGCTCTACTTTTGGATTATGAATACTCCTAGTACGAAAAAATACCCTCGGAGAGGGACAAGTTGGCCTAAATTTCTTGGACACAAACATCCGAAATCGTAATATTCCATGCTTTGCATACACACTTGAATCCAACCATACATTTGTTGGGCAATCGGCAAAGAATTTCACTTAAGGGATCTTTTGCCAAGTTCTCACCCATTATTCTTTTTCCTTTCCAGCTTTAATTGAACTATAAAATTCATCGATTTTATAATTATCCTCGCCGTAATAATTCAATTTAAAAGAGTTAATATTTAAAAAATTTAAAATTAAGAACTGACCCTAGCTGCAATTTCTGTCAATTTTGTGTTGTGTGATGAAACCTTCTCTTCGTTCAGTCAGTTCTCAAAATTTTTCTCATACTGGGCAATCCAACCGTGGCGGTACAGAGGAAGAAGAAAAAGTTGCTTTGAGCTTGAGAAACCATTGTGTGTGACTAGGTTTAGCTTTATGATAAATGTTATGTAAACAAATCAAAAATATATTTAGCTTGATTTTTTTTCCCAATAGACGTTTAGCTTTATGATTTTACTTAAACTCATTGTTTTTGTAAAAGGACTCTACTTTCATAAGAAAATTATAATAATCGCATAATATTTTACAAAATTATAAATCAACAATAAGTTAAATAATTATTTAATTAAATTTTTCTTTTAATATTTTTTTCTTCTCTCAATTAAGTGTTCTAAAAATAAGATTGGTTTAAGATAAATTTTATTTAATTATTTTACTCTCATAATATAAAACGTCTAAATTATCTTAAAAATTATGTATTATTTTAACTAATAGTTTAGACATTTAGATTTATGCTTTATAATCTAATATATTTTAAATAAAATTTAATAATTTTCAATATTCCACATGCCATAAGTACATTTTTTTAGTGTTATTAAATATTAATAATCATACTAACAATGTAACATTTGTACATAATTTAAAATGAACAAATTTTAAATTAAAAAATTTATTGAAGTTAAAATAAATATTGAACTGAAAAATCACGTATGTGATGACCATGTTACAAAAAGAACAATTTTAAGAAAAATTAGTATTGGGCCACCTCAAATACAAAGAAGAGGAGGATGAAAATAAAAATTTTTAAACAATTTGATGCAATTTGAACAATTAGATTAAAAAATATAATGCAAATTGAACAGCTTAGATTAAAAATTCTAACGACAAATTGAACGAGTTAGATGAAAATTAAATTAAGCGTAAAACGTTCTTAAGGGGAAGAGCGGTTTATTGAGAAATAAAAGTAACAAATAGTATGATTTAGGGGTGCTACACTCGCTAATAGTATGATTTATAAAATTATTTTTGAATTCTTTCAAAATAAATTTGGAGTTAAAGACTAATCGAATCTCTTTATAAACTTTTTAAAGTCCTTTTAATTATTTTTAGAGTAAATTTCACATTACATCTCATAAAATTATTATCTTCAATTTACACCTCTTACTTTTAAAAACTTAAGTTACCTCTTTTTTTCAAAACATAAGAAAAATATGGGGACGAGTTGATAAAATATTTTTGTCTTCTTAGTAAATATGGGATCAATTGATATTTTAAAAATAAAGGGAGTAATTTAAAAACAACCAATTCACAAAAGGGTAATAAAAAATTAATCTATTACTTGTAATTTTAATCTTCATCAAAATTGCATAAAAGGACAAAAAATTGGCTTGTTTTGTTTGAATTTTTAGAAGCAAGTATCTATCTCTCTTGTTGATCGAGTAAGTGTTTTGATATAATCTTTCAAAAATAATTTTAGATAATTTTATTTTTAAAATTGTATTAATGGAGTGTATAGAGTGTAATTATTTGGTAACTAGTTAAAGTAAAATCTCTATAAAATAATATTATTGGGACTGGAAAAATATTAATTCAGCTAATTTATATCAATAAATAATTCATCAATAAATGAATATTTGTTAATTTATGAAGAGTTTTCTTAGTGTATATATTATTCTTATAACTAAGATTCATGTATAAGTTATAAAGACAAGTACATGTACATAGAAGCTAAAAAATTAATATAGATACATTTTAATTATCATGTATTTACCAAAAGTTTCCACAAAAGCTATAGTAATATTAAATACCTACTTTCTATAGTAAGAAAAAAAATATATAATACGTAGTACATGCTTTACAAAAAATTAAGGATGAGACTGAGCTTAATTTAAGAGTAAAAAAGAACAAATATCTTTAGATACATAATTTGGGAAAGAGCTAAATTGAGAAATGTAAGTTATCAAGAAAAAATCCTTAATAATATGAATTTTATATGTTATTTATTATTAATATTTTGTTATATTTGATCAATTAATAATTTATATTTTTGTTAGGCCTTAAAAGATTCAAAAAATTATTATCCTATGCTTTTAATGAAATTGTTATTTTAATACATGGGCTCAAGTCGGGATCATAAAAATTTATTATTTAAGAAAAATATTAATTTATTGAACATTCATTTATTGGTGGTGTTGGTCCCCTAAACGCCAACAATATCTATTGAGAGTTTCGTGTTCTCGAAAATAACATGTTTCTTCTTTTTTTTTTTACAAATAATTTGTGTCTGCAACATTTTTTCTTTTGTTATTTTTTACAAATAATTTGTGTTCGCAACATTTTTACTCGACTGGTAATTGCAAGCTTTAATTGGTGTTTGCAGTACAATAAAATAACATTTTCGTGAAGAGCAATTTTTCACTATATTTCAAAAGCTATTAGCAAAGCATCAAAAAGATGAGAGTAGTTTGTTTATGAAATTAAAAAACTTTGGAATAGTTTTTAACTAAGGTTTTCTCAACATACTAATATCTATACTTATGATTAAATTTTTTGTTCCTCTTATTTTGAGATGAGCAACAAATTAAAATGCTAATTTTCAAAGGATTCTTCGTTCTTGATGGGAGTTGAAAATTAGAAATAATGACAATAATAATAAAATTTTCTCCTTTTTGGAATAAATAATTAAATTTATTTTAAGCAAGAGTGAGAGAGCAAGAAGAATAAAAAAATAAGAGAGAAGAGAAGAAAAATAAAAAAAATTTGTGAGCAAAATGACGAAAACCACTTTTATTTGGTACTTTTGTTATTGACGGTGGTGAGTTAAAAGAAATTAATATTATTTTTAAATATTATAATCAGGAAAATAAAGAAATGGATGTCCAAAGGTTTACTGAGGGGCATCAATACTCCAACTCATTTATTTGTTCTAGAAAAATTTCCATTTCCACGTCACAGTTTATGGAACTATGGTGCCTTAAATGTGAGCCCAAATCGAACTACTTTAAACTCTCGTGTTGGTCTTGTCCTCGATATTATCGTGTTGGACTCTCCAGAGTGCCATATCGTCAGCTCTAATTTATACCTCACAATTCACACCCTTTTCCAATTCATAAATCATCGGGCATGCTGCTTGCAAGAGGATTCTTACTTTAAGTCTTGCATTTTTTTAAAAAAATAATTTCAACCAATAAAACTAAAAATCAAGAGAATCAACCGCTTATCCCCTTTTGCAACTTTAATTCGGAAAATATGGCATTGTTATAGACATCAATGCGCATACCCTCAACAAAATCTATAGCCATAGACAACCATCAAGGGTATATTTGAGATTGAGGTCGAGCAATTAGTAACTTTTAAGTTACAAGATTAAAGTATTTGGTAAACACTAGTCACTGTAACTTTTAAGATATGTTAGCTATGTTAATATCATTTTTCACTTGTATGATGCAAAATCTATTATGCTTTTAACAATTTTGTTAAAATTATTATTTAAAAATTATATTGACTACATATTATTAACTTTTATTTTATATTTACAGCTTTTCTTCTACAAAGTAGCTTGTAGCTTTAATCTACTACACCTCAATCCTAAACATACCCTAAATTATCAACCATCCCAACCAAACCGAGCTACCTTTTCTCCATTACAGTCCAACCAAGAATGCCGCTTTCATTTAACTAATTCAAAATCCATCGAAAATGATAAGAAATTGTACGAAAGTAAAACACACATCACAACTTGATTGGGAAAGTTTTAATTCCCAATATAAAATTCTCTTCATAGAGTTAACAAAAGTAATATCAACTTCGAAAAATAGTAACATATTACATATATGAGTCGAACATTAAGTGTAATATAGTTTAGATAAATTTATATCTGAATCATTAGAAGTCAAAATTAAAATCTACCAAAGAACATTACTCGGTAGAGGTCGAAATTAGCCATACAAGAAACATAAGCAAGGCATACAACTTATGAGTGCTACCATCTCAAATGTCATTCTTTAGATCACCCATACCTTCAGCTCTTATATAGTCAATATTTCAAAAATCATTATCTAATTCGTAACCTTCATTCCCTTGTGATATTATAAAAATAAAGAAAAATCTATTATAGTGCACTCTCACAATCTATCCTCCAAAGAATTGGGTTATCTTCTAAGAAACGCTTGGTTTATTGTCCTCACCTGACGTAGTTTTGATGTTTCACTCAAAGAACATATGCAGTGTTCGTAAATTGGAACATCTTCTACATTAAGTGTCCGAAAGTTCTCATAGTAAGGCTTCAATATATGGCCATATACCTAGAATTCTTTTTTTAAGCTCCAAAT
>CM046811.1:52114662-52127012 GCA_025617385.1 Murraya koenigii | reverse complement strand
TTAGTCACAGACATCATTGATGCAGCTTTTTACGCTGCGCCTCAACAAAGGCTTCGAACCTTCCAACAAGATTCTCCAAACAAATGAACAGAACGTCTCGAACCTTCCGTCATGGATTCAAACAAGACTGATCCTTCCGCCGCTGACAAGCTCGAAAGCAGGATTGCCCCTTTGTCCGGGTCCACTGCCTTCTTCTAACAATGATTTCCTGACCGCGACCACGTAAAACCGAGTCAGGGTCGCCGATGCTTCCTACGAAACCCTCCGACGCCAAGTCAAGAATCGGTTTCTTTTCTCGTATCTCCTTAGCTGAGGAGACCGAAAGATGAAAGTGGTATTATATCGCCTTTTCGATAAGTATGGTGTTTTTAGAGAGAATCGACGATAGAGATTTGAAAAGGAAGAACCTCGAGAATTGGAAAATCCAACCTCTCTTTGTGAATTCAAATGCCAACCCTCGTGCCGCTTCTCCTTCGCTTCCTTTTATACTGCTTTTCCCGCTTTTTCCTTTCCAGCTGTCCACCGCTGCTCACTCCCACGCTAATGGTATCCGGGTCCCTCCGACACCATGTTCGACGGAATATTCCCTGTGGATGAGCTACTGCTCCTTAATCCGATGCACGTGGCCGATCACCATGCTCCGCAAGCTGCAGTGGAATGATGACACCTGGTGGCACGCGCCGACCACCGACAACAATGGTCATCTCTCCACCATGCGGGACCCTTTGTCGACATCAAAAGACGTGCTGTGATTCCGAGATAACTGGCCTGGGTCTGTCCTAGGCTCCGGCTTTGTCCAACTGTGCTCGTGGATCTCATGAAAGCAGTGAGCGATGTGCTCGACTCTCGACCTCGACCAGCCTCGACCGTATGGATGTCCTCGAGGTGCAAGGAGCCTCGACCTGACCAGCCTCGACCGTATGGATGACCTCGAGCAGCAGCGAGCTCTCGACCTCGACCGCCTCGACCGTAGTGATGACCTCGAGCGCAAGCGAGCCCTCGACCTGACCAGCCTCGACTGTAAGGATGACCTCGAGCGTGCAAGCGAGCCTCGACCTTGACCAGCCTCGACTGTGGCGGTGACCTCGAGCAGTGCAAGGAGCTCTCGACCTCGAGCAGCCTTCGACTGTATGATGACCTCGAGCAGCAAGTGAGCTCTCGACCTCGACCGCCTTCGACTGTATGGTGACCTCGAGCGTGCAAGGAGCTCTCGACCTTGACCGCCTTTGACCCGAGGGGTCGCTCTGCCAGGTTACCATCGTGAGTCTTGCTTGAGCCTAAGGGCTTCGAGGGCCTCGTCCGATATTTTACCCAAACACCAGCCCCCGCTTAGTCTTTCGAGCGAAGCGAGACAAGACCGAAACTCAGCAAGGATCGGCCGAACTCGCGCCTTTTACGCTTCCCCACGCTCTTCTCGCTCGGCCTCAGAATGGTCAGGCTTGGCCTCGCCACGCGGGACTTCGCCTCGTATTCTTCATGAGCTTCTTCCGCTGGGTCAGAATGGACCCAGGCTCCTTCTACCGCCACTCCCGCTTCGGATGTGCAATCGACCGAGGTGTCTTCTGCAGCTACTATTGCTCGAGCCCTTATCGAACTTCCGCCTGACCTCCAATCGACGCAATGTGACAACCGTCCCGCCGGACTTCGCCGAGGAGTTCTTCGGATCTTCTCGCTGACTCGCAAACGACCTAAGCGTGGTACCGTCCCGCCCAAGACTTAGGCTTGGGACCCGCCTAGATCGCCAAGGACTTCTTCGATCTTTCGCCCGGCCCGCAATCGACCCAGCTTGCTGACACTCCCCGCCGGCCCGCAATCGACCCAAGCAACGGCGCCATCCCACCGGATTTCCGCCAAGAGCTCTTCGAACTTCGCCCGGCCCGCAATCGACCCGAGCTCGCTGATACTCCCCGCCGGCCTCGCAATCGACCCAAGCTGCCTTCCGATGTTACTCTTGCTCTGACCGCAATCGACCCAAGCTGCAGACCGTCCCGCCTAATGACTTAGGCTTGGGACTTCCGCCGAGGAGTTCTTCTTCCGCCGAGCCTTTTAATCGACTCGAGGTCTTCCGATGAAACTCCCGCCTCGGTTTTCAAACAACCCGAAGCTGGCAACCGTCCCCGCCTAATGAAGTTAGGCTGGGACTTCACGCCGAGGAGCTCTTCTTCCTCGAGCTCTTTAATGACCCGAGGTCTTCCGATAACACTCCCGCCTGGTTTTCAACAACCCGAGCTTGGCACCGCCCCGCCTAACGAAGTTAGGCTCGGACTTCCGCCACGGAGTTCTTCTTCCGCCGAGCCTTTTAATCGACCCGAGCTCTCGATGACACTCCCGCCTCGGTTTTCAACTAACCCGAAGCTGGCACCGCCCCGCCTAATGAGTTAGGCTCGGGACTTCATGCCACGGAGTTCTTCTTCCGCCGAGCCTTTTAATCGACCCGAGGCTTCGATGACACTCCCGCCTCGTTTTCAACTAACCCGAAGCTGGCACCGCCCCGCCTAATGAAGTTAGGCTTGGGACTTCATGCCGAGGAGTTCTTCTTCCGCCGAGCCTTTTAATTGACCCAAGCTTCAGATATTACCTCGCCTCGGTTTTCAATTAACCCGAAGCTAGCAACCGTCTCCGCCTAACGAAGTTAGGCTCTGGACTTCATGCCGAGGAGCTCTTCTTAAACCTTCGCTCTTCATCCCGAGCTTACATTATGAATGTTTTTCTCATTCTTACATACATTTGTACTTTTACATATCCCATATCGGGACGAAATATTTACATTAGCATTTTACAATACAAGTGGACTTACCGTAAATACTTCTTCGTGAGTCAGTGTGCTCCACTTGCCTCTGACTCGCTCGTCTCTGACGAGCCAACCCAGACGCCTCCCGGTCCCTGCAATTCCTCGCTTGCAGCCTTTTCCTCTTCGATTTCCATATCCCGCTTCACCCGCTCATACGTATCCGAATATGAACGGATCAAGGACTCCGCAGGTTATACCATGATCTCCCCATCCTGATCCCATCCTTTAATCCTCTCGTAGCTCTGGGATGGTCGAACGCACCAAGATCTAGGACCAATCTATGGTATCTTTGATAAACTCCCGAGGGACTCCCTTCTTTTCGCCTCACCTCCGACACCCATCATGTCATCCTCGTGGTCACCGCACTCAAATTGTTCCGCGAACTCCCCGCACATCCTGCTCAAAACTCAAGATACTTCCCCTGGAGCCTCATGCAGTACCATTCTCTCGCCTCTTCCTCAAGAGTGAGCTGGAAGGCCCTCGCGACCTCCGGTCACCGACAGCACCTCGCACCCGCCATGTCATCGAACCGCCTACGTGTATTAACGGGTCACTCTTCCCGAATATCGCAGATCCGGAAGCGAAAGTCACGTGGTATCGTGACACCCATAATCTCCGAGGAGAGGAGATTCATTGTCCAAAGATTATTCGCCACTGACTCTTTCTTGCCTCCAAGATCTTCCACCACTTGCGCCTAATCACTGCACCTCTCCCTCCAACTCCTCCGCGACGAGAGGTCAGGCTGCCTCCCGCAAATGTCGGCGAGACCCCTTCCTCCATGTTTGCTTTCTTCTCTCACCGCAACATTTGGTGCCCCAGGTCTGGGCTTCATCTCCCGCTTTCCCGAATACGAGCATTCCTCGACCGACTCGGACATCGCTGCAGTGCTTTTCTCCGTCCTTCCCCGAATTCTCGTAATAGTGGAGGTCATAATTTCAACTGCTTTTCCATCCGATCCATCCTTTCCTGGATCTCCCTGCTCGGGCCTCATTGGCCACTTCTCTCGTAGTCATCGATTCCTCAGACTTACACCTCTTCTACCGCTTCCTCATCGCTGTGTTTTGTGTGTCTTCAATGTATTAGGAAATCGGGCTTTTGTGCCGATCCCCACAGACGGCCGCCAAAAGATGTTGATGCAGCTTTTACGCGTGCCTCAACAAGGCTTCGAACCTTCCAACAAGATTCTCCAAACAACTGAACATGAACGTCTCAACCTTCCGTCATGGATTCAAACAAGACTCGATCCTTCCGCTCGCGACAAGCTCGAGCAGGATTGCCCCTTTGTCCCGGTCCACTGCCTTCTTCTAATAGCTGATTTCCTGACCGCACTCACGTAAAACCGGTCGTGGGTCGCCGAGCGCTTCCTGCGAAAACCCTCCGACGCCAAGTCAAGAATCGGTTTCTTTTCGTATCTCCTTAGCTGAGGAGACCTGAAAGATGAAAGGGGTATTATATCGCCCCTTTTCGATAAGTATGGTGTTTTTGAGAGAATCGATGAGAGAGATTTGAAAGGAAGAACCTCGAGAATTGGAAAATCCAACCTCTCTTTTGTGAATTCGAAATGCCAACCCTCAGTGCCGCTCTCCTTCGCTTCCTTTTATACTGCTTTTTCCCGCTTTTTCCTTTCCAGTCGTCCACTCACTGCTCACTCCCACGCTAATGGTATCCGGGTCCCTCCGACACCAAGTTTGGCGAATATTCCCTGTGGATGAGCTACTGCTCCTTAGTCCGATGCACGTGGCCGATCACCATGCTCGGCAAGCTGCAGTGGAATGATGACACCTGGTGGCACGCGTCGACCACCGACAACAGCTGTCATCTCTCCACCACGTGGGACCCTTGTCGACATCAAAAGGTGTGCCGTGATTCCGAGATAACTGGCCGGGTTGTCCTAGGTCGGGTTTTGTCCAACCGTGCTCGTGGATCTCGCGAGCAGGTGAGCGATGTGCCTCGACTCCACCTCGACCAGCCTTGACCGTAAGGATGTCCTCGAGCGGTGCAAGAGCTCTCGACCTTGACCAGCCTTGACCGTAGGATGACCTCGAGCGTGCAAGGAGCTCTCGACCTGACCAGCCTTGACCGAAGGATGACCTCGACGGTGCAAGAGCTCTCGACCTTGACCAGCCTTGACTGAAGGATGACCTCGAGCGTGCAAGGAGCTCCCGACCTCGACCAGCCTTGACCGTAGCGGTGACCTCGAGCAGGCAAGAGCTCTCGACCTCGAGCAGCCTTGACCGTGAAGGATGACCTCGAGCGAGCGAGCTCTCGACCTCGACCAGCCTTGACCGTAAGGGTGACCTCGAGCAGTGCAAGGAGCTCTCGACCTGACCGCCTTGACCGAGGGGTTGCTCTGGCCAGGTTACCATCGTGAGTCTTGCTTGAGCCTAAGGGCTTCGAGGGCCTCGTCCGATATTTTACCCAAACGTATACAAAGCAACAACAAATCAGATAAAATTGGCAGAGCTAATATCATGCAACTAATTTTATAAACTGCAATTTTGGTAGGCAATATCATCTGATAGAGTAAATATTCACAGTGGTTCAAAATAAAATGGTCGATACTCTATTAGTAGGAGTGGATGTGTTGATGGTCAATAATATACTTAGGGGATTTTATCTATTTATTTAAAAAAAATTTACTAACACAGTAACACTCATCAAGATTGACTAACAGATATTACTTGACAACCAAGAAAGAAACTATAGCACAAAGGACACTTTCAATAACAACGGATTGAGATGACGTAACAAAAGTCGAGACAATTGATTGATAATTCGAAGCCTCAGTGTACTAAAAGTAATCAAGTTCAAAATGGCAAACGTCAATGTTCATGATGCACCCAAATCAAGTCTAAAAATCATTGAACATTTGAACCTGCTAGCCTCCATAATACTTTTCTTAATTAAAAATAATTCTTTAACTAGGAAATTGAGACTTATCTACTTGGAAAATTATTCAAAACCAATCTATTGTTCACGTGCCTATTCATATAGTTGTTACACTACTTTTGTCAAGGAAGTGGGCACCGCCCATCCAGAAGGGCGGTGCCCCATTCAACACGGCACTGTGTGCCTTGTTGAATAAAAAAAAGAGAAAGAAAAAAATATTAAAATAATAAAAATAATAATAAAATAATAATGCATAGTAGTCAAAATGCAGCTATAAATTAAGCGCCTATCCCTCATTTCAACCATCCCAGAAAATTCATTTCTTCTTGTATTAGAGAGAATTTTGAGAGTTATTGGGTGTAATTGGGGTATTGGGAAGTGAGAATAGTTTTCTCCTAGTTATAAAGAGAATATAATTATTCTCCTCTATTATTAGAGAGAAGTTATTATTTTTCCAGTATAATAAAATTATTTCCTTCTGTCTTTGCCCGTGGATGTAGGCTATAAGCCGAACCACGTAATTTCTGGTGTTCAGATTTGTGCTTGCTCTTTATTTTTCTTCCAATCTCATTTAGCTATGTTTCTGTTTCACCCATAAATCTCCTTACAGTGGTATCAGAGCGAGGTTGCATTTTTGGAATCGGGGTCACTGTTCACGTATACGGCCACTGTTCACGTGAAACAGTGAGAGCCGATCCTAACTAAGTTAGTTCGTGGTTAAAGCAATGGCGGCAAAATACGAGATTGAGAAGTTCAATGAGAACAATTTCTCGTTGTGGAAAATGAAGATGAAAGCTATCCTGAGGAAAAACAATTGCTTAGCAGCAATTGGAGAAAGACCCATAGAGGTAACTGATGATGCTAAGTGGAACGAAATAGACGGTAATGCAATTGCTAATATACACTTAGCACTTGCAGATGAGGTGTTATCCAGTGTGGCAGAGAAAAAGACAGCGAAGGAAATATGAGATACTCTCACAAAGTTGTACGAGACTAAGTCGCTGCACAACAAGATCTTTTTAAATAGGAGACTCTATACTCTTCGCATGGCGGAATCTACATCAGTAACCGACCATATCAACACCTTGAAGACTCTATTTTCGCAACTCACAACGTTGGGTCACAAAATAGAGGAAAATGAACGTGCGGAGCTTCTACTTCAAAGTCTACTAGATTCGTATGATCAACTCATCATCAATCTGACGAACAATAACCCGACGGACAGTTTAGTTTTCGATGATGTTGCAGCCTCCATCTTAAACGAGGAAAGCAGACGCAAGACCAAGGAAGATAGACATGCAAGTTCGCAGTAGCGAAGCGCTTATTGGTGACGAGAGGAGATCAACGAACGTGGCCCCAGTGGGAGTTACAATCATGGTAGATCAAAATCCGTAAGAAGAATGTGAAATGCTACAATTGTGACAAGAAAGGGCATGTGAAAAACTAGTGTTGGAGCAATCAAAAGAGTAGAGAGATAA
Source organism: Murraya koenigii (assembly GCA_025617385.1). NCBI lineage: Eukaryota > Viridiplantae > Streptophyta > Magnoliopsida > Sapindales > Rutaceae > Murraya > Murraya koenigii. The sequence goes on along the minus strand of CM046811.1, from coordinate 52,119,854 downwards.
AGCACCCGAGTCATCAAATGCTCGGGGTTGTGTGGCTAGTACTTCGGATGATGGCGAAATTCTCTATAGCGAGGCGAGTACATGTATGCGTAAAGCAGCGGTTAGTCGACGTCCGGCTTATAGACTCGGGAGCAACATGGCATACTCGTAAGCAAGAAGGCATTCGAGGCGCTTCTGATGGCATACACTCTTTAACAAAATGGAGTGGCGGAGCGGATGAACAGAACTCTTACAGAGAGGATAAGAGTTATGTTGAAGACTGCTGGTCTACCTAACTCTTTTGGGTGAAGCGACCAAACCGCTGTTATGTGATAAATCGGTCTCCATCAACAGCCATTGAATTGAAGACGCCGATGGAGATGTGGACAGGTAAGCCAGCTGATTACTCTCATTTACATGCATTTGGAAGTCATGTATATGTAATGTATAATGTCCAAGAAAGAACAAAGCTAGATCCAAAATCTAGGAGGTGTATCTTTTTGGGGTATGCTGATGGTGTCAAGAGGTATCGTCTGTGGGATCCCACTACCCACAAGATTGTCATCAGCAAAAATGTTGTCTTTGTAGAAGATCAACTGCAAAAGAAAGATAGGGATGATAGTACTGTGAAAGAAAAGTCAGAGACTACACCGGTATATGTAGAAAATAGTCAAGAAGATTCAGAGTCTTCTGAAGCAGCACCAGAGCACGAGGAATAAGAACCAGTCGAGTCTGAGGCTCCAGAAGTTCGTCGGTCAACTCGAGAGAGACGACCACCAACTTGGCACTTAGAGTATGTTACAGATATCAATGTTGCATATTGTCTTTTAACAGAGGATTGAGAGCCATCAACTTTCTATGAAGCTTTAAACAGCTCAGATGTTACTTTGTGGACGGCAGCAATGCAGGAAGAAATTGAAGCTCTACACAAAAACAAGACATGGGAACTTGTGCCACTGCCACATGGAAGAAAAGCCATTGGAAACAAATGGGTCTACAAGATCAAACGTGATGGCAATAATCAAATGGAACGGTATCGTGCAAGATTGGTGGTAAAGGGATATGCTCAGAAAGAAGGTATTGACTTCAATGAGATCTTTTCTCCAGTAGTTAGACTCACGTCAGTCAAAGTAGTCTTGGCAATGTGTGCTACATTCGACTTACATCTAGAACAATTAGATGTGAAAACTGCATTTCTTCATGGAGAACTTGAAGAAGAAATTTATATGCTCCAACCAGAAGGTTTTGCTGAAACAGGCAAGGAGAACTTGGTTTGCAGATTAAACAAATCTCTATACGGTCTCAAACAGGCGCCGAGGTGTTGGTATAAGAGATTTGATTCCTTCATCATGAGCCTTGGATACAACAGACTCAGTTCAGACCATTGTGCTTATTACAAGAGATTTGAGGATAATGATTTTATCATTTCATTGTCGTATGATGGACGACATGTTGGTCGCAGCCCCAACAAAGATCAAGTCCAATAATTAAAGGCACAGATTAGCTAGTGGAGTTTGAAATGAAGGACTTGGGACCAGAGAACAAGATTCTAGGGATGCAAATTCACCGAGACGTAAATAACAGGAAGATTTGGCTTTCACGGAAGAATTACTTGAAGAAAATCTTGCGACGCTCAACATGCAAGATTGTAAGCCAATTTCTACCCCACTTCCTATTAATTTCAAGTTATCCTCAAGTATGTGTCCTAGCAATGAAGCGAGTAGAGGAAGGAGATGTCTCGAGTACCATATGCATCAGCAGTGGAAGTTTGATGTTCGCTATGATCCGCATAAGACCGGACATTGCACTAGCAGTGGGAGCAGCTTAGTCGATACATGGCGAATCCTGGTGGAGAACATTGACAAACAGTGAAGAGGATTCTAAGATACATCAGAGGAACCTCAGATGTTGCATTATGTTATGGAGGATCGAATTTCATCGTCGGAGGCTATGTGGATTCGATTTCGTAGGTGACCTCGATAAAAGAAAATCCACTCATCGGCTATGTGTTTACACTTGCGGGAGAAGTCGTAGGTCGGGTTTCAAAACCGCAGACTGTTGTGGCTTTATCTACTGACGAGGCGGAATACATGGCAGCCTACACAAGCATGCAAGGAAGCTATTTGGATACAAAGGCTACTTAAAGAGCTCGAGCACAAACAAGAGAAAATTCCTGTGTTTTGTGACAGTCAGAGTGCTTTGCATATTGCAAAGAATCCAGCCTTTCATTCCAGGACAAAACATATAGGGGTACAGTATCACTTCGTTCGAGAAGTAGTGGAAGATAGAAGTGTAGATTTACAGAAAATCCATACCAAGGAGAACCTAGCAGATGTTATGACTAAGCCAATCATTACTGACAAGTTTATATGGAGTAGATCCTCATATGGCTTAGCGTAAACATAAGCAACATGTCAATGGCAAAGCGAGAAAGGATGGTGCGGAGATTGATTGGTTCTCGATCAAATCTCCAAGTGGGAGAATGTCAGGAAGTGGGCACCGCCCATCCGTAAGAGGCGGTGCCCATTCAACAAGTGCATTGTGTGCCGTGTTGAATAAAAAAAGAGAAAGAAAAAATATTAAAATAATAAAAATAATAATAAAATAATAATGCATAGTAGCCAAAATGCAGCTAATAAATTGAGCGCCCATTCCCTCATTTCAACCATCCTAGAAAATTCATTTCTTCTTGTATCAGAGAGAATTTTGAGAGTTATTGGGTGTAACTGGGGTATTGGGAAGTGAGAATAGTTTTCTCCTAGTTATACAGAGAGTATAATTATTCTCCTCTATTATTAGAGAGAAGTTATTATTTTTCTAGTATAATAAAATTATTTCCTTCTGTCTTTGTCCGTTGATGTAGGCTATAAGCCGAACCACGTAATTTCTGGTGTTCAGATTTATGCTTGCTCTTTATTTTTCTTCTAATCTCATTTAGCTGTATTTCTGTTTCACCCATAAATCTCCTTACAACTTTGTACAACATTGAAAATGAATCCTGTATTAATCGTTACTAATGGAAAGAAAAAAAGTATGGAGGTGCCGTTATTGCCTGAGAGGGAAGAAGAGAGTAAATGGGTGGTGCCACGGCGAGCCTCTTTAGAAGAGCAATAGACACCGAGCTTCTTATCAGTGCTGCCGGGGGGTGGTGGGGGTTGGTCCGGTCGCAGATTTTCAGTTCTTTTTGGCGGCTATAGCAACGATGATGGTGGGACACCTTGGAAAACTTTCACTTGCTAGTATTGCCAATCCAATGTCACCGGCTTCATTCCACGATTAATTCTTCTTTTCTTTTTCACATAAAAGCATGCTGCGTTTATTTAGTCTAGTGACCCTGCCTTGTATCTCGTTTCTGTTATAGCAACTTAACAATTTGCCTGTGCTCCCTAGAACTTTTATCAAACGCCTAAGAACGTGCAATCAACTCTAACTGATCACTTGTAAAGTTTATCTGTAATGCGCAATCAACTCTGAAACTTTGCTTCAGCTTGCCTATAATAGGTGTGAGTACCAGACAGATCTACTAAGATTAGGCCAAGATCAACAAATTAATTAACTTCGTTCAATTATAGGTGAAGAATTAGTCAATTACCATTTTAAGATACTAAGAAACTTTGTCCACGATTTCCTTCACTGGACCAAATAATTTATGAAGTACTTTTTGAGCTTGAACATTGAACAATCAATATTTTAACTGAACTTTTAGTTTACTCCATATTTTCCATGCTAATGTGGAAAATACCTTTAAATTTTGAGCAGTTCAATTTAACCTGTGCATTAGAGACTCTTTGTGGACAAGCATATAGAGCAGAGCAATATCAAAATATTGGAACCTATACTTTGCCATGTCCTTTTGCATTTCAATTTGTATCCCAATATCTGTGCTTTGGATATTCATGGACAAAGTACTAATATTGCTAGGCCAAGACCGTCAGATTTCTGTCGAAGCCTGCAATTATGCAATTTGGCTCATGCCAGCATTATTCGGCTATGCTGTTCTTCCATCACTATCTCACGATCTTCAGGCTCATTGTTCTTAAGCTCATGTGCAACTCTGTGCTCGCAAATTCTTCTTTGTTGGGGTCTAGCGTTTAAAACAGACTTTGGAAATACGGGAGCAACATTATCCATAGTATTTCTTATTGGTTCAATGTCATCACCCTTGCACTTTGCATGAGATACTCTTCATCATGTGAAAGAACTTACAATGTACATGAGTTTTCCTCCTTTGCACTTCCTTCAGTTGTAATGTTTTGGTAATTTGGCAATCGTATTTCGCAATGTTTTTGTTAGTTTTCTGTTCTTTTTTAATTGACTTACAGTTTGCAATTAGTTGCCAATATGAGATTCTGATACAGCTGTCTGGAATTTTACCAAATCCGAAACTTGAAACATCAGTTCTTACAATATGGTACGTTTCTACACTTATGGTTTTGGTTTGTTGAGTAAATTGGGTAAATTCTCAATAGGGTTGAATTGATATTCTTTGATCTCCATTTGCAGCTTTACAATCCAGTCAACGCACTATTTTATACCATTTGGTATTGGTGCTTCTTATTTCAAAAGCATGTACTTATGTGTAAATGAAACAATTCAATACATACAAATTAAAAGCACCCTGATTAATTCTGTGTACTGAGCTGTATCGCAATCCACCATTTTGCAGCACTCGAGTGTCAAATGAATTAGTAGCTGGAAATCCACAACCAGCTCGATTGTCTACCATGTCGTGATGTTTCTTGGAGTTGCAGAGGCAGCCATAGCCCATAGCGAGCATAGCTCTATTGTGCTGCCGCAATGTTTTTGGCGCATTTATTTACAGTGACAAGGACGTTGTGAATTCTATGTGTCTGAATTAGTTCCTCTGCTTAGTACGGCCATTTCATGCCTTAATGGTGGTTTCTATGTTTGCCTTAGGAGGTTGCAAAATGGTGGTGTGCATAAACCTTCGGGCATTTTATTTAGTTGGGTTTTCAGTGGGTGCTGTCAGCTGTGCTGGGTTTTGTAGCACAGTAAAGCAGAAACGGTTGCATCGGGAAATCATGCTATGGCGGCGTTTATTTTAAAAACTATCACGTTAAGTGTTGATTATATTAAATTTCATTATTACACATATCATATATTAATTAGTTGTATTACTTTAAGTATATTTTAGACTTTCTAGTGAAACAGAATAGTGGCTCTTGCTGCAAGCCTACAACCTTCACAAATTG
>CM046811.1:52097276-52114562 GCA_025617385.1 Murraya koenigii | reverse complement strand
TTGGACTAAAGTCTAAAAGTCCACAAAGTCTAAAATGTATGCTACCAAGTTAGTCATACCAGTATTCCCTACTCTACGAGTGTCTTCTTGACCACGAGTCATCGTCCTCTCTCCTTTGGACTCTCTTAGAGTGGTTTTCTCCTCTCCCACGGTGGAGGCGAGAACTTCGACAAATGATTGACAATCCTCCTTACTGTTCCATCCACGAATTCGACAAGCAGAGACATCCATGCTTGTTTTCATCATTCACGATCCCTACTTCCAACATCCAGGTCACTAACGGTTTCGGACTCGAGATCGAGCATACTTATGGCGATCTTTCACTGATCCATTTCCTCTCCAACATGATCCTCTCATTCTCAGTGAGCTCAAGCAGTTCTGCTTGAACTCAACAACATTTACGAAGAGCCACGGGACATTCGACATACTTCCTTGGACCAAAGCATGATCTCATCCCTTCCAGGTCTCAAGGCGGCTCCACCAAAGGCATCCTCCTCAAAGATGCTAGGCGGACTACACTCACGTCATGTTTCGAGATTCCCGAGATCCAGCGAAGACTTTGCTTCACGGGTCCATACGGCCCAGCTGTTCATCAACTCCACGTGTGTCCAACCACCGCCAACCACCTCTCATCACGAGGCTCATGCTCCTACCTGTTGAGCTTCCACGGAACCCTCACAGCACGTGGATCATTCTCAACCAGAGACCTATCCAACTCTCTCAGGTCTCCCTCCATCACCATCCACCAGTTACCACCTCATGGATGAAGTTGATAGTGATGTTGACAACCTCTCACCATCCACGACTTCGAAAAAGTCACTTTGAATAAGACAAGCGTGATTTCGCGATGATTTCCGCATCTACACGTCGATTGTGTTTTGTACATTTTTGACTTTCTTTATGTTGTCTCTTTTAGACTTTAGTCCAGTAGCCTGTTGTGGACTTTTGTCATATTGTCCATTTTAGACTTTTGTCGTGTTGTCTATCTTGGACTTGAATCCTGTTGTATAATGTTGACTTTACTTTTCAGATATTGATAGGGGTCCTGTCCTATCTCTATCTTGTTTTGCTTTTATCGTTGAAGAGAAAAGATGATAGGGGTCCTGTCCTATCTTTCTCTTTCATCGTGTTGTTTTATCATGTCGCTTTTCCTGTTCACAAGAATGACAGCGGTCCTGTCCTGTCTTCTTTGTTTGTTAGCTTGTAACTTCTCCTATAAATTGAGAGTTTATTCTCAGTTATCGGGGAGAAAAAAGAAGGAAAAGAACCAACGTTTGAAATAAAGAAATCTTTTCAAATATTCATGGCTTAAGCTTACTCTCTCTTCTCTAAAACAACTTAGGTTTCCGAAAAAGGATTATCATATCGTCTGTTCATACTCTTCCAAGTATGCTCTGCACTTGCCTTTGAAAAAAGGATCCTGTGCATCAGAACAATCAAACCTATAGTCACTATAAGAGTCCAACCTTCAATACACTGTTCATCCTCTTTGTAAGCCTGGAGGGCTATTCCTTGGGTGGTATGTGTCTACAGGTCAGGTCAATATAGTGAACTAGGTCCCGGTCATAGTGAACCACGTGCCTGCTATAAACTCAGAAGGGATTTCTAGAGTAACATACTGTTCAGCAGAGGTAGATTGAAGATGATGTTGATCTAGAGCTGACGACTGGACATATTCACGAGGACTAGGACGATCACGTCTAAGAAGGGTTTGATCTTGACGGAGGATTGTTTCTTATATAACTTATATGGACTAACAAGAGGAAAACTTGACTCGACAATTTGGGCAGACTACTGGAATATCACGAATATTCGACAAGGTTTTCTATTTTAGAGGTTGAATGCTTAGAACAAGACTTAGGAAGGGTCATCGTAGATGAAAGAGAAATAGGAGCTAAAGAGTGAGAGGAAGAACTCGAAGTAGATGAAGAGGGTTCCATGGCTGTGAAGACTCTTCTCTATAACCGTCCCTACTTCCAACATCCAGTCACTAACAGTTTCGGACTCAAGATCGAGCATACTTATGGCGATCTTTCCACGATCCATTTCCTCTCCAACATGATCCTACTATTCTCCGTGAACTCAAAAAGTTCTTGCTTGAACTCAACAACATTTCTGAAGAGCCACAGTAGATAATCTAATAGGAACCAAGTCTTCTACACTCCAAGAAGACCTGCCTATCCACAGTTTTACTCCTGAAGGCACACCAGTCTACCCAGCCAAGTTAGATGGCCACTTCCTTTGGGATGCTCCGAGCGATGATATGTGTGATCCAGTTGTCCACTGTCGGGATGAATCGATTCGAGATGATGATGAACACCTCCGCGAAGGCGGCGAGAAAAGAAAAATTCACTCTTCCATTGTCCGGATGCAAGCCTCAACACATCCTTCCTCCGGATCATCCTGATTCGATGGAACCACTACCTATTTACAAGAAAGCCTTGCACATGTTGTATGAGGAAGATGATCTTCCCAAAGACCAAAGAAACCTGCTCTGTTATCGGATCATCTTTGATGATGTCTTCTCAAAGATCCTACCAAGATCAATTTCCTCCACTTGGAGAAGCGGACAGATTCTCGGACTAAGGTTGTCACCAAACCTTATGTCTCTTCACCGATAACTCGAGCCAGGTCGACTTGAAGAGCCTGGACCATTCGAGTCTGTTCTCAATCGGCAAGCGCAGAAAGCCGAGTCAGAATCAAGCCTTGGAAAGAATTGATGCTAAGGTTGATAACTTGTCTTCCAGTTAGGCAGGATATATGCAAACTTGAAGGCCGAATTGCCCGACTTGATGCGAGATCTCCATCGGATGCTCGGAGATCGAGTTTATGGTCACGAGTTTAATAATAAAGAAGTCGAGATCGGGCGCTGAAAGCGGAATTAGCCTGGATAGACCAACAGCCCTCCTTGTTTGGTCAGTCCTCACGATTACCATCTCCATCATCTTTCTACCATACCGATCCGTTCTTCACTCCTCCACATGAAGGCCGAATGATTATGGTCAACTCTTTGGCCATTCCCTTCCTTCATGGAAACAATCAGAACCTAAACCGATGCCTCCTCCCAGAAGGACAAAGACCAGATCTCCTCCACGAACACAGCCACAACCACCACAACGAACCCATACCGGAGTCTCTTTCAGAGAACCATCCTCTGAATCTTCTCCCAGATTCTCATCTGAGCCACCTCCTAGGTCCAAAGATAAAGCACCTATGGAGTCAGAAGCCTCACCACAACCACCAGTGTTACCACCAGTACAGTCTCCTCCACCAACATCTCAGCCTTATCACCAGTATTCCTCGCACCAAGTACCTGTTCAGAGTTACAATGACTCTGTTTCCACAGATTCTTCAGGCTCATCCTCAGAACCTGATGAAGGCACTCCACAGTCCTCTGCACCAACAGAATCCTCGCCTCGATACCGAAGCAGAATTTTACGTCTCAGATTCAGAGCAAGAAATGGCAGATGTGTCCAAGATCTTTATGGCACAACCTCTTGAAGAGCCATCATCTTCAACCACTCCCATAGTGGAAGAATTTGATTCGAGACACAGCCCGTTCTCCTCCCGGAGAACACTGCTCCGGCACAGAGCCTCCAAAACCAGCAATGGTCCATGGTTCACTTTGATGATATTCCTCGGTCAAAATGGCAAGCGAGTTGAAGAAATCTCGGCATGGCTAGAAGTTCAAATGTTAAAACCGAGGTTCCACGATTATCAATGGTTCTTAAGGAATTCGATTCAAGATTTCTCTGGTTCTTTACGACATTGGTATCATACTTTGGGTGAATCTGAGCGATTCTGATTTACCCAAATTAGGATATTCCTACGGCGATTGCTATCATTTATGAGCAATATCTCGGAGAACCTACGGTTTGCGGTAGAATTAGCGAGAAGAAGTATTTCCGGATGAAATGTTGTTCTTTGCAGTGGAATGATTTGGATTATCATTATCAGCGCATGTCCAAGCTGTTCTATCGGTTGAATGGTTTTAATGATCCGAATCTGAAGCATATTTTATAGCTTCTCTTCGAAAGAATTACATCCGGAGATGCAAAGGCGACTTACTGACCGATCAACTTGCCATCGACAATCTCTCTCGGCAAGCTATATCGGCTAGCCATTGGCGATCTTGAAAAGTTATGTGAGCGGAAGGAATTCTTTACAGAACTCACGAAGAACAAACATCCTTTTCGGAAAGCATGCAAAAACCCAATCTTGCCATCAAGTGCAGCGATGACAAGACATGTATACCTTGACCAAGAAGAAGCATCATTACAGATCTTATCCTACCGGAAGATCCAAACACGGAACCCACTCTCGACCTAAAAACTCTACCGATTTTCAAAAGAAAGATTCCTCTCGGACACTTGATCACAAAAGTTCCGGATGTTTTATGCAGTAAAAGAAAGGCCACTATGCTCGGAGCTGTCCAAATAAGCCCGGCTCAGTCATCGGGGCTTATCCACCACACGGAGTCTACTCAAATGCTATCGAATCTGAGATGGCGTGGAATCGTATTCTCCGAACAAGCCACATCGGATGATGACACGACATTTGTCTTAGCCACATCGAGATAATGATCCGGATGGTGTTTCTATCATCAACACGATTCAACGACTCGGTGCTCAAGCATCCTCACCAACCATTCCATCCACGAAAATCCATTTGGTCCCATCCAAGTTTGATGGACCAATCTCGATGGTGGTTTCATTGATACGGGATCACGAGATCAATGCTTAACCTGGCTATCCTTCCTTCCTCGGCATGGGAAAAGCATACGGAGTTATTTAAAGCTGCTAATGGAGAATTATTTCGAGACCGATTATGATCACCAGAAGCCAATCGGGATACGGTTCTTTCCTAAGCATGTCATTTGGACCAAAGTTATAGGTTCAACTCTCCCGGATAAAGATTTGCTTATTGGTTTTGATCTCCTTCACTCGGTCAAAAACTCCAGATTACGACTAATGGTATCGGTACAAACACATGTTCCTACCTTATCTGAGATACCCTCAAAATACATTCTCTTGAAACCATCCCTCAGATTACACACAGTTCGGACAACGGATGTTACCATTACGTCACGAAACCCATAGCTTGATTCACACACCACGGTCCTTTATGGAAAAACCCGAGTTCTTTGTTAAGCTTCCTTTTAAGCTTAATGAGGATATCAATCCTACTAAGGCCACTCATCCGGGTATGACACTGCTGACCTCAAGCTAGCACAAGATGAATGCAACCAGCTCATGGCTCGAGGCCTCATCGAGCCCACGAAAGTCGAGAATGGGCTTGTCGAGCTTTTATGTAGAAAAAGGTCAGAAATAGTTCGTGGAAAGAAGCGGCTCGTGATTGACTACCGACCACTCAATGCTTTCCTCGAAGATGATAAGTTTCCACTTCAAAGATCCGGTCCCTATTTGTCCACCTCAAAGATGCGGGGTCTTCTCAAATTTGACCTCAAAGCGGGTTTTGGCAACTCGGTATTCATCGGAAGATAGATCCAAGACCGCATTACGCATTCCCAATGCACACTTTCAATGGACAGTCATGCCCTTTGGACTTAAAGTTGCTCCATCCATATTCGGAAGGCCATGATAAGGATCTTTGAACCTATTCTCTCACATGCCTTAATTTACATTGATGATATTTTACTTTTCGGCAAAGACAAGGCATCACATCGGGATCTCCTTTCCAGCTTTCTCAAGATCGTGGAAGATTTTGGCATTATGCTCTCGGCAAAGAAAAGTGTTGTCGGCCATTCATCCATAGACTTTCTTGGAATGATGATCACTAACGGACAATACCGGCCGGGGCCACATATTGCTAAAGAGCTCCTCAACTTTCCGGATGTCCACCTTTCAAGAAAGCGGATCCAGCGGTTTCTTGGCATTATTAATTATTTGCGAGACTTTATCCCAAAGTTTCTATTCATACCGATCAGCTGTCAAAGATGTTGAAGAAATCAGCCCCACCATGGGGTCCATGTCGAGACAGCGATGACTGCAGCTCAAGCTCGTGGCTCGGCAGCCACCACCTCTCCGAGATACCAGCGGATGGTCGGAGAATCCTCCGAGGCCAAGCATAGCGGCAATTTTGGGGTGCTATCCTCCTCGAGAAACATGGTGCTTGAGAAAGATTACGTGGTCACGCCGGTGAGTCGAGTTCAAAGAATCAGAAAAGCATTACCACGTGGTCTACAAAGAAATCCTTGCGGTCAAATATGGTATCCAGAAATTTGAGTTTCATCTAATTGGACATAATTTCATTGTCCGATTAGATAATTCCGCATTCCCAATATTTTAAATTTTAAAAATAAGTCTCTCCCTAACGATCGATTACTTCGTCTTAAGCGATTGGTTTTCCAAGTACAGTTTTCCGTTCACCATATAAAAGGAGACATGAACCTTGTCCACGACCTCCTCACTGAGACCTCCTTCAAAGATCTCTTCGATTGTCGGTTGTCCTTCCCTCTCCATCTTCATTTTCTCGGTGCCTCCCAAATTCGGGATTTTGCTAAGAAATTCTGTTTCGATATTTTATGAATATTTACCACCTCCGAATTTCAGAGCTACTAGTTGTCATCCGGACCACTGTTCCTCACTTGGTTTCTCCTTGACCCTTCCGGACCACTTATGGAAGATGAGTTATGGTATGTTTGGTGTCTTTCTCTCCTGTATGCTACCAAGTTAGTCATACCAGTATTCCCTACTCTCTGATGTCTTCTTGACCCTGAGTCATCGTCCTCTCTCCTTTGGACTCTCTTAGAGTGGTTTTCTCCTCTCCCCTGGTGGAGACGAGAACTTCAGCAAATGATTGACAATCCTCCTTACCTGTTCCTCCTTGAATTCAGCAAACGAGACATCCATGCTGTTTTCATCATTCACCGTCCCTACTTCCAACATCCAGTCACTAACAGTTTCTGGACTCAAGATCAGGCATACTTATGGCGATCTTTCCCTGATCCATTTCCTCTCCAACATGATCCTATTGTTCTCCGTGAACTCAAAAGTGAACCATGGACCATTGCTTGTTTTGGAGGCTGTCTTTGGAGCGGGTTCTCCGGGAGGAGAAGCGGGCGTGTCTGAATCAAATTCTTCCACTATGGGAGTGGTTGAAGATGATGGCTCTTGAGTGGGTTGTGCCATAAAGATCTTGGACACATCTGCCATTTCTTGTTCTGAATCCGAGACGAGAAAATTGCATTTACGAGATCGAGTCGGAAGATTACGTTGGTGTAGAGGAGCTGGGAGTGCCCTCGTCGGGTTACGAGGATGAGCTCGAAGAATCTGTGGAAGCGAGTCATTGTAACTCTGAGCAGGAACTTGGTGTGAGGAATACTAGTGATAAAGGTTGAGATGTTGGTGGAGGAGGCTATCTTGGTAGTATCTGAGTGGTTGTGGAGAGGCTTACGGCTCCATGGGTGCTTTATCTTTGGACCTGGGAGGTGGATCGGATGAGAATCGGGAGAAGATTCGGAGGATGGTTCTCTGAAAGAGACTCGGTATGGGTTCTTTGTGGTGGTTGTGGTCTGTGTTTGTAGAGGAGATCTGGTCTTTGTCCTTACGGGAGGAGGCATTAGTTTAGGTTCGATTGTTTCCATGAAGGAAGGGAATGGCCAAAGAGTTGACCATAATCATACGGTCTTACGTGTGGAGGAGTGAAGAGCGGATCGAGTATGGTAGAAAGATGATGGAGATGGTAGCGTGAGGACGGACCAAACAAGGAGGGCTGTTGGTCTATCCAGGGCTAATTCAGCTTTAAACTCGATCTCGCGAGCATCGATGGAGATCCGCATCAAGTCTGGGCAATTACGGCCTTCATGTTTGCATATATCCTGTCTAGCGGGAAGGCAGGTTATCAACTTTAGTGGAATTGGCTCGACTTGATTGGCAACAATATCAACTTTAGCATCAATTCTTTCCAAGGCTTGATTACGGACTACGGCATTCTAGGTTTGCCGGTTGAGAACGACTCGAATGGTGCAGGCTCTTCAGTTGAGCGGTTGGAGTTATCGGTGAAGAGACATAAGGTTTGGTGACAACTTTGAGTCCGAGAGTGCATGCGCTTCTCTAGTGAAGGAAATTGATCTTGGTAGGATCTTTGAGAAGACATCATCAAGGATGATTTGATAACGGGAGCGAGGTTTCTTTGGTCGTTTGGGAAGATCATCTTCTTCATGCAACATGTGCAAGGCTTTCTTGTAGATGGGTAATGGTTCCATCGAATCGGGATGATCCGGAGGAAGGATGTGTTGAGGCTTGCATCTGGACAATGGAAGTGTGAATATTGCCTTTCGGCGCCGCCGTCTGCAGAACATACTGTTCAGCAGAGGTAGACTGAAGATGATGTTGATCTAGGGCTGACGACTGGACATATTCACGAGGACTAGGACGATCACGTCTAAGAAGGGTTTTAATACTGACAGAGGATTGTTTCTTATATAACTTATATGGACTGACAAGAGGAAAACTCGACTCAGCTATCTGGGCAGACTCTGGAATATACGAATATTCGTACCATTCAACTGATAGAACAGTTTGGACATGCGTTGATAATGATAATCCAAATCTTTCCACTGTAAAGAACAACATTTCATCTGGAAATATTCCTTTACGGCTAATTCTCATCGCAACAGTAGGTTCTCCAGAGATATTGCTCATAAATGATAGCAATCTCTGTAGGAATATCCAGAATTTGGGTAAATCATGAATCGTCAGTATTCACCCAAAGTATGATACCAATGTCGTAAAGAACCGATAAATCTTGAGCTGAATTCCTTAAGAACCATTGATAGTCGTGAACTCGGTTTTAGGAGCTTCTGTGGCTGGCTCCTGGACAATCTAGATCACACATATCACTACCTGGAGCATCCCAAAGGAAGTTGCCATCTAACTTGGCTGGGTAGACAGGTGTGCCTTCAGGAGTAAAACTGTGGATAGGCAGGTCTTCTTGGAGTGTAGAAACAGGTTGAATCATGGCACTATAGGAAAAAGAGGTTTTAGGAGCTTCTGTGGCTGGCTCCTGGAAACTCATACTGACTGTACCGTCAGATTGCTTCTGGAATAGTGCGTCTGAAGTCTGGATTGGCTGGGAGTTGTGATGGAACAGCTCATAGTTAGTGATCCACTCAAGTGGCATGAGCTTGGTAAGTTCGGCTTTTGTGATTTGTTTGGGGATTTGGACTATAGTGGGTGAAGTTTCCGAATCAGCCAAAATCATGACTGTGTCCGAAGAGTAATTAGGGTTTGGCAAATCCATGGCATGGTTTTGTAACCGATACACCATCTGATGGTGTATGGTGGCTATTTTAGCACTGGTTATCTGTTCAGCACCCTGAATTTGGACTTGAACCTTTAGGGTTGTTGGAACATTTGGATCATGGAGAGACAGGTTGAAATTTGGGTAGAAGGTAAGCAGAACACTACCGGCTTGAAGTGTGGTTAGGATGGTACCAATAACGGCATGTTGGTACTCTTTGAAACCGGTATCAAGCAAGGCAAGTCTGGCTGTGACAGAGTAAGCCTTACTGACCATGCAAGGTAAGGATAAGGCGTCTTGCGCCTATATGGATGTGGGTGAAACCTTCTCTTTTCAATTGGCTACAAACTCGGAAGGGATTTCTAGAGTAACATCTTGTTCGTAGAGGTAGGTGAAGATGATGTTGATCTAAAGTCGACGATTGGACATATTCACGAGGACTAGGACGATCACGTCTAAGAAGGGTTTTGATCTTGACGGAGGATTGTTTCTTATATATGGATGACAAGAGAAAACTTGACTCAGCTATCTGGGCAGACTACGGAATATCTGAATATTCGACAAGGTTTTCGATTTTAGAGGTTGAATGCTTAGAACAAGACTTAGGAAGGGTCATCGTAGATGAAAGAGAAATAGGAGCTAAAGAGTGAGACGAAGAACTCGGCGTAGATGAAGAGGGTTCCATGGTCGTGAAGACTCTTCTCTATACTAGACTTGGTTCCTATTAGATTATCCTATTATCATACCACGCTCGGGAAGGAAAACACATGGCTCGATACCACTCGGGTGCACGGAAGCAGGCACGTGGTTCACTATGACCGAGACCTAGTATCACTATACTGACCTAACCTGTAGACACATACCACCCAAGAACTAGCCCTCCAGGCTTACAAAGAGGATGAACAGTGTTTTGTAGGTTGGACTTCTTATAGTGACGTTAGGGTTGATCGTTCTGATGCACAGGATCCTTTTTCAAAGGCAAGTGCAGAGCATACTTGGAAGAGTATGAACAGGACGATATGATAATCTTTTTTGGAAACCTAAGTTGTTCTAGAGAAGAGAAAGTAAACTTAAGCCATGAATGTCTGAAAAGAGTTCTTTATTTCAAAACGTTCTTCGTTCTCTTTCTGGTCCTTCCCCCCCGATAACTGAGAATAAACTCTCAATTTATAGGAGAGGTTACAAGCTAACAAACAAAGAAGACAGGACAGGACCCCTGTCATTCTTTTAAAGTGAAAGCGACGAAAGCGACATGATAAAACAACACGATGAAAGAGAAAGATAGGACGGGACCCCTATCATCTTTCTCTTCAACGATAAAAAGCAAAACAAGATAGAGATAGGACGGGACCCCTATCAATATCTGAAAAGTAAAGTCAACATTATACAACGGGATGTAAGTCTAAGATAGACAACACCACAAAAGTCTAAAATGGACAATATGACAAAAGTCCACAACAGGCTGCTGGACTAAAGTCTAAAAGAGACATCATAAAGAAAGTCAAAAACAAACAAAACACACTAAAGTCAAAAACTGACAAAACACAGCGATGCGGTAGATCACGGAAATCACGCTTGTATTATTCAAAGTGACTTGTTCGGAAGGCGTGGGATGGTGAGAGGTTGTCAACATCGCTATCAACTTCATCCATGAGGTGGTAGCGGTGGATGGTGATGGAGGAGACACGAGAGAGTGGGATAGGTCTACGGTGGAGATGATCACGTCTTGTGAGGGTTACGGTGGGAGCTCAGCGGTGTAGGAGCATGAGCACAGTGGCGATGGGTGGTTGGCGGGGTTGGACACACTTGGAGTTGATGAGCAGCTCGGGTCGTATGGACTCCAGGGAAGCAAAGTCTTCGTCGGGATCACAGGAATCACGAAACATGGCGTGAGTGTAGTCCGGCCGAGCATCTTTGAGGAGGATGCCTTTGGTGGAGCCGTCTTGAGGCCGGAAGGGATGAGGTCATGCTTTGGTCAAGGAAGTATCTTTGAATTTCTGTGGCTCTTGAAATGTTGTTGAGTTCAAGCGGGAACTTTTGAGCTCACGGAGAGCAGATGGGATCATGTTGGAGAGGAAATGGATCAGGGAAAGATCGCCATAAGTATGCCTAATCTTGAGTCCGAAGCTGTTAGTGATTTGGATGTTGGAAGTAGGGATGGTGAATGATGAAAGCAGACATGGATGTCTCGTTTCTTGAATTCGGGGAGGAGCAGTGAGGAGGATTGTCAATCATTCTGTTGAAGTTCTCGTCTCCACCGGGGAGAGGAGAAAACCACTCTAAGAGAGTCCAAAGGAGAGAGGACGATGACTCGGGGTCAAGAAGACAACTGTAGAGTGGGGAATCTGGATATGACTAACTTGGTAGCATATAGGAGAGAAAGACACCAAACATACCATAACTCATCTTCCATAGAGTGGTGCTGGAAGGGTCGAGGGAGAAACCGGTGAGGAGCAGTTGGTGCGGATGACAACTAGTAGCTCTAAAATTCGGAGGTGGTAAATATTCATAAAATATCGAAGCGAGAATTTCTTAGCGAAATCTCGAATTTGGGAGGCCGAGAAAATGAAGATGGAGAGGAAGGACATCTTAGTCCGAGTTTGAATTAGGAAGAGGCGCCATGAGATAGATAAGCGGAACAAGCGACATCGAGGAGATCTTTGAAGGAGGTCGGGGACAAGGTTCTTGTCTCCTTTTATATAGTGAACGGAAAAAGCGTACTTGGAAAACCACTTTGTTTAAGACGAAATGGCCGGTTATTAGGGAGAGACTTATTTTAAAATTTAAAATATTGGGAAATCGCGGAATTATCTAATCGGACAAGGAAATTATGTCCAATCGGATGGAACTCAAATTTCGGATACCATATTTGATTGCAAGGATTTCTTTGTAGAACTACGTGGTAATGCTTTTCGGATTCTTTGAGCCGACCATGGCGTGACCACAGAATCTTCTGAAGCACCATGTTTCTCGAGGAGGATAGCACCCCAAAATTACGTCAGCTTGCGTCGGTGCGGAGGATTCTTGACCATCTGTTGGTATCTGGGAGGTGGTGGCTGCTTGAGCCACGAGCTTGAGTCTGTTGTCTTCATTGCTGTCGACATGGACCCCATGGTGGGGCTGATTTCTTCAACATCTTTGATGAGTTGGTTGGTATGAATAGAAACTTTTGGGATAAAGTCTACGCAAATAATTAATAATGCCAAAGCTACTTGGATCTGCTTTCTTGAAAGGTGGACATCTGGAAAGTTGAGGAGCTCTTTAGCAATATGTGGTCTGGTTGGTATTGTCAGTTAGTGATCATCATTCCAAGGAAGTCTATGGATGGTGGCCGACAACACTTTTCTTTCTTTGAGAGCATAATGCCAAAATCTTCTACGATCTTGAGAAAGCGGGAAAGGAGATCCGATGTGATGCCTTGTCTTTCTTTGAAAAGCAAAATATCATCAATGTAAATTAAGGCATGTGAGAGAATAGGTTCGAAGATCCTTATCATGGCCTTACGGAATATGGATGGAACAACTTTAAGTCCAAAGGGCATGACTGTCCATTGAAAGTGTGCATTGGGAATGCAGAATGCGGTTTTGGATCTATCTTACGGATGAATACTAGAGTTGCCAAAACCCGGCTTTGAGGTCAAATTTGGAGAAGACCATGGCATCTTTGAGGTGGACAAATAAGGATTTGGATCTTTGGAGTGGAAACTTATCATCTCCGAGGAAAGCATTGAGTGGTCGGTAGTCAACCACGTGCTCGCTTCGTGCACCCGAGTGGTATCGAGCCATGTGTTTTCCTTCCCGAGGCGTGGTATGATAATAGGATAATCTAATAGGAACCAAGTCTAGTATAGAGAAGAGTCTTCACGGTCATGGAACCCTCTTCATCTACGTCGAGTTCTTCATCTCACTCTTTAGCTCCTATTTCTCTTTCATCTACGATGACCCTTCCTAAGTCTTGTTCTAAGCATTCAACCTCTAAAATCGAAAACCTTGTCGAATATTCAGTATATTCGAGTGCTGCCTGGATAAGTTGAGTCAAGTTTTCCTCTTGTCGATCCATATAAGTTATATAAGAAACAATCCTCTGTCAGTATCAAAACCCTTCTTAGGCGTGATCGTCCTAGTCCTCGTGAATATGTCCGATCATCGACTTTAGATCAACATCATCTTGATCTACCTCTGCTTGAACGAGTATGTTACTCTAGAAATCCTTACGAGTTTATAGCCAATTGGAAAAGAAGGTTTCACCCACATCCATATAGGCGCGATCGCCTTATCCTTACCTTGCATGGTAGTAAAGGCTTACATCACAGCCGGACTTGCCTTGCTTGATACCGTTTCAAAGAGTACCAACATGCCGTTATTGGTACCATCCGACCACACTTCAAGCCGGTAGTGTTACTGCTTACCTTTACCCAAATTTCAACTTTGTCTCTCCATGATCCAAATGTTCCAACAACCCTAAAGGTTCAAGTCCAAATTCGAGGTCTTGAGCAGATAACCGATGCTAAAATAGCCACCATCCACCATCGGATGGTGTATCGGTTACAAAACCATGCCATGGATTTGCCAAACCCTAATTACTCTTCGGATACGGTCATGATTTTGGCTGATTCGGAAACTTCACCCACTATAGTCCAAATCCCCAAACAAATCACAAAAGCCGAACTTACCAAGCTCATGCCACTTGAGTGGATCACTAACTATGAGCTGTTCCATCACAACTCCCAGCCAATCCGGACTTCGGATGCACTATTCCGGAAGCGATCGGCAGTGCAGTCGAGTATGAGTTTCGAGAGCCGACCACGAAGCTCCTAAAACCTCTTTTCCTATAGTGCCATGATTCAACCTGTTTCTACACTCCAGAAGACACGCCTATCCACGGTTTTACTCACGAAGGCACACTGTCTACCCAGCCAAGTTAGATGGCCACTTCCTTTGGGATGCTCCGGGTAGTGATATGTGTGATCTAGATTGTCCCTGTCGGGATGAATCGATTCGAGATGATGATGAGCACCTCTGCAGACGGCGGCGCCGAAAGGCAATATTCACACTTCCATTGTCCAGATGCAAGCCTCAACACATCCTTCCTCCGGATCATCCTGATTCGATGGAACCATTACCCATCTACAAGAAAGCCTTGCACATGTTGCATGAAGAAGATGATCTTCCCAAACGACCAAAGAAACCTGCTCCTGTTATCAAATCATCCTTGATGATGTCTTCTCAAAGATCCTACCAAGATCAATTTCCTTCACTAGAGAAGCAGACAGACCCTCAGACTAAAGTTGTCACCAAACCTTATGTCTCTTCACCGATAACTCCAACCGGTCAGCTTGAAGAGCCCAGACCATTCGAAGCTGTTCTCAACTGGCAAACCCAGAATGCCAGAGTCCAGAATCAAGCCTTGGAAAGAATTGATGCTAAAGTTGATATTGTTGCCAATCAAGTCAGAGCCAATTCCACTAAAGTTGATAACCTGTCTTCCCAGTTAGACAGGATATATGCAAACATAAAGGCCAGAATTGCCCAGCTTGATGCAGATCTCCATCAGATGCTCAGAGACCCCTCCTTGTTTGGTCCGTCCTCACAGTTACCATCTCCATCATCTTTCTACCATACCAATCCGTTCTTCACTCCTCCACACAGAAGATCGTATGATTATGGTCAACTCTTTGGCCATTCCCTTCCTTCATGGAAACAATCAGAACCTAAACCGATGCCTCCTCCCAGAAGGACAAAGACCAGATCTCCTCCACAAACACAGCCACAACCACCACAAAGAACCCATACCGGAGTCTCTTTCAGAGAACCATCCTCTGAATCTTCTCCCAGATTCTCATCTGATCCACCTCCTAGGTCCAAAGATAAAGCACCTATGGAGCCAGAAGCCTCTCCACAACCACCTGTATTACCACCAGTACAGTCTCCTCCACCAACATCTCAGCCTTATCACCAGTATTCCTCACACCAAGTTCCTGTTCAGAGTTACAATGACTCTGTTTCCACATATTCTTGAGCTCATCCTCGGAACTCGATGAGGGCACTCCCAGTCCTCTACACCAGCGGAATCTTCGACTCGATCCCGAAGCAGAATTTTACATCTCAGATTCGAGACAAGAAATAGCGAGATGTGTCCAAGATCTTTATGGCACAACCTACTGAAGAGCCATCATCTTCAACCACTCCCATAGTTGAAGAATTTGATTCAGACACAGCCCGTTCTCCTCCCAGAGAACCTGCTCCAGCACAGGCCTCCAAAACAAGCAATGGTCCCTGGTTCACTTTTGATGATATTCCTCGATCAAAATGGCAAGCCAGATTTGAAGAAATCTCAGCATGGCTAGAAGTTCAGATGTTAAAACCGAGGTTCACGATTATCAATGGTCCTTAAGGAATTCGATTCAAGATTTCTTGGTTCTTTACGACATTGGTATCATACTTTAGGTGAATCTGAGACGATTCTGATTTACCCAAATTAGGATATTCCTACGGCGATTGCTATCATTTATGAGCAATATCTCGGAGAACCTACGGTTGCGATAGAATTAGCGAGAAAGGAGTATTTCCGGATGAAATGTTGTTCTTTACAGTGGAAAGATTTGGATTATCATTATCAGCGCATGTCCAAAGCTGTTCTATCGGTTGAATGGTTTTAATGATCCGAATCTGAAGCATATTTTATAGCTTCTCTTCCAAAGAATTACATCCGGAGATGCAAAGGCGACTTACTGACCGATCAACTTGCCATCGACAATCTCTCTCGGCAAGCTATATCAGCTAGCCATTGGCGATCTTGAAAAGCTATGTGAGCGGAAGGAATTCTTTACAGAACTCACGAAGAACAAACATCCTTTTAGAAAGCATGCAAAAACCCAATCTTGCCATCAAGTGCAGCGATGACAAGACATGTATCTGCCTAACCAAGAAGAAGCATCATTACAAATCTTATCCTGCGGAAGATCCAAACATAGAACCCACTCTCGACCTAAAAACCCTACCGATTTTTCAAAAGAAAGATTCCTCTCGGACGCATGATCACAAAAGTTCCGGATGTTTTATGCAGTAAAAGAAAGGCCACTATGCTCGGAGCTGTCCAAATAAGCCAGCTCAGTCATCGAGGCTTATCCACCACACGAGTCTACTCAAATGCTATCAGATACAGATGACGTGGAATCTGTATTCTCTGAACAAGCCACATCAGATGATGACACAGCATTTGTCTTAGCCACATCAGACAATGATCCAGATGGTATTTCTATCATCAACACAGTTCAACAGCTAAGTGCTCAAGCATCCTCACCAACCATTCCATCCCTGAAAATGCATTTGGTCCCATCCAAGTTTGACAGACCAATCTCGATGGTGGTTTCATTGATACGGGATCACGAGATCAATGCTTAACCTGACTATCCTTCCTTCCTCGGCATGGGAAAAGCATTCGGAGTTATTTAAAGCTGCTAATGGAGAATTATTTCAAACCAGTATGATCACCAAGAAGCCAATCGGGATACAGTTCTTTCCTAACTGTGTCATTTGGACCAAAGTTATAGGTTCAACTCTCCCAGATAAAGATTTGCTTATTGGTTTTGATCTCCTTCACTTGGTCAAAAAGCTCCAGATTACAGCTAATGGTATCCGATACAAACACATGTTCCTACCTTATACAGATACCCTCAAAATACATTCTCTTGAAACCATCCCTTCAGATTACACACGTTCGGACAACGGATGTTACCATTACGTCACGAAACCCATAGCTGGTTCACACACCACAGTCCTTTATGGAAAACCCGAGTTCTTTGTTAAGCTTCCTTTTAAGCTTAATGAGGATATCAATCCTACTAAGGCCACTCATCCGGGTATGACACTCGCTGACCTCAAGCTAGCCCAAGATGAATGCAATCGACTCATGGCTCGAGGCCTCATCGAGCCCACAAAGTCGGAATGGGCTTGTCAAGCTTTTATGTAGAAAAAGGTCAGAAATAGTCTCCCTCCATCACCATCCACCAGTTACCACCTC
>CM046811.1:52056225-52097176 GCA_025617385.1 Murraya koenigii | reverse complement strand
CGAGTAAGGATGAGGGGCATTCTTTAATCCGAATGGCATAGCTATCCAATTCATATTGTCCAAATGGAGCAGATGAATGCGGTTTTATACCTATCTTTAGGATGAATCCGAATCTAATAAAATCCAGATTTCATATCAAGCTTTGAAAAGATGAATCGCGGAATGTAATTTTTGAAGTAAGTCTTTTTATTAGGTATTGGATACCTAATCTATTTTAAAAGCTTTATTAAGAGTCTTGTAATTTATAACAAGTCTCGGTGTGCCTCTTTTATTTCGAATTTTTGTTGACATGGAAAGTAACACAAGACCATGGAGACTCGGACTTAACAATAAGTCCTTTAGACTCCAAATCTTTAATTTCATTCCTACGATGTTGTTCCAAATCTATATTCATTTGGATTAGGCGAGACTTTAGTAAGAATATGTTTCTCATCAAAAGAAGTTTTATAAGGCAAATCTACCAAATATTGCTTTACATTCGGAAGGCGATCGATAAATCAGACATATTTCTTTTTGCAATAAGGGCTTTGAAATCGAAATCTTTTGTTTCACAAAATTATTTTGAAGTTGGCTTTCAATTCTTTGTAAATTTAAATTATTTTTCAAACAAATCAAATCATTTTATTTTGTTTTAAAAAGGGTATTGATGTGATTCGATAAATAGAATACGCTTTAACAATGTTTAAATTCCTTATTTTAGGCTTTTCAATAAAATGAAAAATAAGTTTTTTATTCTTTACTTTAAATGATATATTATCATAATTAAAGGTATAAGGAGTAATAAGGTTTATGGATGGTATTCCTAAAATGACAACATGATGTATGTCATTTGTCAATAAAAATGAAGTTTTGAATTCAAAACTACCATTATAAACAGAAGCATCAATTTTGGATTTGACTTTAAGTTTTGAATTGTTTCATCTGAAAGTCTTTCATTTGTTTTTTCATGAAAGCGTTTGGGACAATATCTTCTTTAATACGATTTAAATCAGCACCAGTGTCAAATAGGGCAATGGTGTCAATTTCAAAATCTTTGGAAAAGATTAAAGTAATTTTAATTAAATATTTTCTTGTGATAATTTTTTTTAGAACAAATAGAAAATCATCGGGTACAGACTCAATGTTTTCAAGACTTTGTTCATTTTTATCACTATCATCAGATTTTGATTCTTTATCAGAATCTTCTTGGAGTTGTCTTTGTAAAAGAAGTTGAATTGTTTCGATTCATTTTCTATTTTTCTTTCAACTCTTTTATTTCGAACTTTAATGTCATTGATCTCTTTTTAGTAGTTGTATTCTTCTTTTCTTTTTATCCAAGATTTCGATGAAGATCATATGTGTTCTTTTCAAGAACAAGGGCTTTAGATGTTTCAAGTTTATCTTTAATCTTTCAAGTTTATCTTTAATCTCTAAGGTCTTTAAAAGTTTATCAAGGTACTCTCTTTGGAGAGTAGGATCGAAATGTGTTTGACTAATTCAAGAAAAGTTTATTGATATTTGTCAACACATTGACTTTCTTTAAATAGAAATCATACTATTAGAGCTCACTGTACTCTATTCACAATCGAGTCCACTAGTTCATCAATTTTTAAGGGCTCACTGTCTCTTGTCATAGAAGACTCGGAACTAGATGACTCGATTACCAAAGAAGGTAACTTTGCTAGTACTTGCTCATCGAGGTCAAGCTCATAAAGTTTTTGTTTATATGATAATATTGTGTAGTATGACCCTTTTACCACATTTGAAGCAAGTAGTTTCTTTGTAATTGAAGGATTTAACTTTAGAATCCTTTCTTTTGAGAAATTATTCTTCTTATAAGGTTTCGAGAGCTTCTTATAATAAATTTCTCTAGATTCTTTGAAAGGTTTTTATCTCTCTTAAACTTGTAATATTTTCCGTAAGGTTTGGAAGAACACTTATCATTACTGATCTTTTGAGGTAGAGGCTTTAAAGGGATCATAATTGAATTGCTTACAAAACCCGCCTAATTCTTGCTTAGATCTTTTAAACTCCCATTTTATTACGGAGTTTTAAATTTTGAAAAATCTTTAAACCTTCCTTATTGACAAAGCCGATAAGTTCACCAAATGTGAGATTGTCATAAGGAATCTGGTTTTCATATAAGGCTTTAATAGAGTTTCTAACTTTTTCACCCAAGAGGGTTGGTAATCCTGTAAGGAACTTTTCTTTCCAAGTAACTTGATTTGCATCATCTATCAGAAAGAGTCTGGTGAAGAAGGTAGATTTATATTCTTGAAAATCACTAAATTTCTTGCATCTCAAGTTATGCAACAACTCAGCATTCTTATCTCTTAGGTGAGAAGGATCACCTATAAAATGGAGAGAAATAGTTAAAATCAGGGTAGCAATAGGATCCTGAACTGGATCATTTAATTCATCACAGATGGGGGCTCCATTCTTATCTTTTTTAATTGCATTTAGAATATCATATTGTTGGTGTCTAGTGAGAAAAT
Organism: Murraya koenigii; assembly: GCA_025617385.1. NCBI lineage: Eukaryota > Viridiplantae > Streptophyta > Magnoliopsida > Sapindales > Rutaceae > Murraya > Murraya koenigii. Next base: position 52,094,702 of record CM046811.1, on the reverse strand, counting down.
GATCCCACCAACCTTTAAGCTGACCAGTAAACCTAGCAATCAGGATTTCTGCAATAGCCTTGTCAAAAGTTCCTGATTGGATTTTATAGGCATTAGCTGCCATGGTCATCTGTTGCAACAACCCAAGAATGTTATACTCAGACATTTCATCTATGTTCCATTCATAGATAGAAGATACATTAAACCTTGATTGGTTTAAAACACTTGTTCTATTATTGGCTTTAGGAAAAGGTTCTTCCTTAAATGCTTCTATATCAGAATAGGCTATAGAAGACTGGTCATAATCTAGCTCACCAATTTTGCTAGATTGGGCACTATCTCGAAGCAATTTGAACTTTACTTGAGGAAGAAGAAACTTCTATACTATTAAGTTGTTCATGAATAGTTTTAGCAAAATCGATTTAAATTCTTTGACTAGTTTTTACTAGTCTTAAAAATTGGAAAGGCTCGAAAATAGGCTTTTTAAGCTTTTTCTCGATGATCGATTTTGTTGACTTTAAAAAGAAGGAATATGAGAAACAATTATAGTTGACTTTTGGAATTGGTTCTCCAAATCTAGTCAACTGTTTACCTATTGTATGTAGATTAGCATTACGTAAATTATTCCATTGGATGATGCTATCTAAATCGGTCTCTAGATTTTTAGGCTTATGAATTTTATAAGGTGAGGCTTTCATTTAAAGATGAAGGTCACCATGATCAATAGTTATACTCCCAAGAGGAGGATGTTACGCTTCATAGTTCTATTACTATCGAGAAAGTGTCCATTCATGAGTTTTCTTTACGACAACAATAGAATTTAAAACCTTAAAAGGATAATCAATATGATTATCGAAGCATATATATCAAACCAATCAAAGAAGAAAATATGAACTTTATGTAAATTCACAAATTCATAATAGATTTGTTGAATTTCTTTTCTTTAGTTTAGAAAATGTTTGAAAAACCAAATTATTTTTTCTTTTTGAATAAAAATCATTAGATAGAAGATTTTTATCAACTTCAAACTCTTTTGTAATAATATTTAACCTATTCTCCGTGACGTGAGAGAATAAAGGAAAAGGAGGATGAGAAGGTTCTTTCTCTTCCTGTTCCTCATTTTGTTCCTCATTCTATAGTAAGCGGAATGAATGGATGAACTAGGCATATCCGAAGTGGAAAACCTAGGTTGACTCTTTCTGAGGTTGGAAAGGAAGATTTATAATAGAAGGTATCTTTGAAAATCTCCTTTCAATCGAGGGAATACTCGTGCTCGAGTCCTTATCGGAGAATCTAGAGGATATAGATCTCCTAAAGGACAATTTGACTTTACCATCAGAATACTGAGTCACAGTAGCTCATTCCGAAACCATTCTTCTGGAAGATTGACATCTTTCCATTGGATATGCTTTGGAATAACTGTATTGGCTTTAGATAAGTCAGTCTGTAAGAGAAGAGTTTCATCTCTTTTTGATTGATATTTATGTTGTGTATTAAATGCAGAATGCATGGCTTTGTAAGAAATTTTAAAAATTAATGCAACAAAAATTGATCCTTCAACCATATGATAATTATGGATTTTAATTTGAAGAATCATGCTCTTTAAAATATTTTTATCTTTAAAGGATTTAGATAACAATTTGAATGAAATGAGTCCTTTACAAAGGCTTGATTCAATGCTACTTGAGTAGAGAATCATCAAAGGAGAGAAATCTCCCATCTCAGGGGACTGTAAAGATTGAAATATCCAATCCTTCTTTAGTCAATGGTTTTATCCCAACTGGATTAAACCAATGTGAACATAATTAAAATTCTTTTCTTTTAACTTCTTTAAAGATTGTTCTGAGAACAATTGAATTGTTTCAAATGGCTTTAAAAGGGTTATATCATGTTCTTCTGTTTTAATGACATAATCATCCTTTAAAAAAATCAAGTTTTTTAGTTTTATAAATCATGTCTTTAGAAATCGTTGGAAGTTCCCAACAATCAATAACTTTATTAAAATCTTCAATTATGAACTCTTCTGAATTCACTTCATGCTTTGAATCACTAGTCCTTCGGGAGGAAGAGCTAGAAAAGGATGATGCTCTACGAGTAGAGAATCTATTTTAAAAATTTATGTTCTAGTTTTAGTCCTACGAGATTGGCTACAATCCACGGTTAAGAGTGGTTTCTCGCCTTCGACCAATCGGGACTTACTACCAAAAGCTATCCCAAGGTAACACTCACCACTCCTGCGGTGTTCAACCTTTACACATGCTTCTAACCTAGACACTCTAAACTATATCACACTATCCTCCCTTGGCTTTGATACCAATTCTATTGGGCCTAACTCGACCTCAAAAAGCTCTCTAGAGGTGAGGCTGCCCACACTTTATAAACCAGCCGGGACCCTCATACAGGGGCAATGTGGGATACTCGAGGCCTCCATCCAACCCCTTTCTCCCTATATATATATTATTTAACAATTTAAGAGCATAATATAATTTTTTGTCTACTATTTGATACCAATTTTCTAGTGTAACATTTAATGGTCATATTATAATAGAACCATCATTGTAAATTTTATACTTTCAATGACCGTTTTTATACAGAAGTATCAATAAAAGTAAATGATATTTAAACTTGATATTTAATGACTATTGTATAATAGAACCTTCAATGTGAATATTATACTTTTAATAATCGTTTTTATCCGAACTATCATTAAAAGTAAGTGACATTTAATGACCGTTGTTATAATAGAACCATCATTATAAATGTTATCCTTTTAATAACTGCTTTTATACAGAACCGCCATTAAAAGTATGACTATATTTTAATTTGACATTTAATGACTGTTATATAATAAAACCATCATTATAAATACTGTACTTTTAATGATTGTTTCTATACAAACTCGTCATTAAAAGTATATGACATTTAATGACCATAGTAATAATAGAACCAGTCATTATAAATGATATACTTTTAATGATTGTATTTATAAAGAACCAGTCACTAAAAGTAAGTCTATATTTTAGCTTGACATTTAATGACTATTATATATTAGAACCGTCATTACAAATGCTATACTTTTAATAACCATTTCTATACAAAACCATCATTAAAAATAAATTTATATTTTACCTTGACATTTAATATCCGTTATGTAATATAACCAACATTGTAAATATTAGATATTATAACGGTTAATCTAATAACAGTTATCAAATATTTTTAATGATTTGTTTTAAAAAAAAAAACTGTCGTAACATATGGGTCATTGTTTCGCATTTTTGGAGTAGCGGTCACATTTTCTTTGAGCTTCACAAGTCACAGCTCTCAAACACTCTAAAGTTCCAAGTTTTCTTTAAAGCTTCAAGTTTCAAGAGTCTCGGATTTGAGAGATTTTAGACTAAATTTGATGTACTAAATCCAATTATGGCATGTATGTTATATGTGCATTTATTTTGAAAAATCACCATGTAATTAATAATTATATTTTATTGAATTATACATCAATAGTACAAAAATGACCTTTACTGACACTTCGTTTTCTAACATTTTATAAAAAATGTCAGTAATTATGTACATATGCACTATTTTCCACTTTTAACAAATAGATATCATAAATTATTAATACTAATGTGTCAGTAAATAAAACATTAAAAATCACTAACACTAAAGTGTCAAAGATTTTTAAAAATCATTATAATTTGTAAATCTTTTAACTCGAACCTAAGACTTCTAAAATTCAAAATTTTTATGTTTCGACCACGAGACTAGACCATATAAATTTAATATATAAGCATTTTATTAAAAATTAAGAAAGAAAAATATAAATATATAATAGCAAAAGCAAAATTGCTAACACAATTTCAAATTCTCAATCGAAATCTCTCTTCCAGATTTCATCATCATCGTCAATCAAAATCACTTGGAACTCCCAACATCGCTTGTAGATCCGCCTTCTCCAAACTCAAGTCATTCTTTGAGGCCACCCTCCGCATCCGCAAGAACAACTCCTATATCCGCGTTAATTACCGCATGGTGATCGCCGTCGTCCTTACTTTCTCTCTCATCACCGATCCTTTCTCTCTCATGCTCCTCGAACTCTTCGGTCCTCAATCTTCCTCTACTCTTCCTCCCTCGGATTAGCCTCTTGAAGATCTGTTATTGGACGAATAAGAGCCTTCTACCAACATCGTATTCTTGTTTTCTTCGTTAACGCCACCTTGAATGCCGCAGTGGTTGCCTTGGCCATCTCTGCATCGCGTTTGAGGTAATAGATCTAATTTGTTAATTGAATGATTTCTAGTTTTTTTTTGTAGTCAAATAAATTTCAATTTCATTATTTTGGAATTATTTTTGTGGATATCAATGAAACTTGTATGGATTTATTAATTTTATTTTTGTCTAAAAGCAATTAACATGATATATTTTTTAATTTTGATTTGTTCTTGATACAACGGATCATGATACATGAAGAAAATACCAAAAGTTTATTCTCAATTTGTTTTTGTATGTAATTAGATTTGTCATGTAGTGAATGCATGTTTTGAAAAGCCAAAAAAAAAAAAAAAACAGCTTCTGAGGTTGTGTGTCATTTGTCGTGGCTAGATGGTTTTGGCTCTGCTCAGTTTTTCACCTATATTTCTCAGTCCGCACCATCTTTTAATTTTATTCTTTTGCTACCTTTCAAAGCAAAATATCCCTTTTATTTAAACTTAATGTCTGGCACATTTAATTAATTCTGCCTCAATTGCATGCCAATAAGTTTAATTGTTTATGGATCATAGCCTATGGTCATGGCTTAAAGTCAATCTCTTTTATATTTTTTTTTTATACAATGGATCATTGTTTGAATATGGGCATTATATGTCCTATCTAGTGTTTGTTAACTTAATGTATTTGATCATATATTATAGAATTGTTCACCTTAAATTCAAGTTTTCAGTGCTTCTTATTAAAATCTTATTAACGATAAATTTGCTAACTTGCAATAATTTTCAGGAAAAAAATATGTATCGACTGTGGCTTGCAATGGTAAAATAAAGTACCAAGGGCATAAAACATTTTTCATTATATACGAGACTATTCTCTTAAAGGTTAGTCTTTTCTTTTCTTCTTTTTTATTAAATTGATTTAACTTTAATTTTAGTCTGATTATTGATTTCTGTGGTTTACGATTTATTTGAGTTTTACATTCTTGTTTTGTTTTTGTTTGAGTTTTACATATCTATTTTAAGACTTTGAAGGCTTTCAAGAATTTATTTTGAATGATGAGTGATAGTTTGAAAATTAATTTATTCTATCAAAAATTATTGAGTGTAGTGTATTAATTTTGAGAAATATGAATTATTCCATGAATATTCTAATAATGATTATGTTATATATTCATTTCTTAATTTAAAATAATTACATTTTAAAGTTTATTTTCTGATAAAAGATTATGTTATTTATTGTATCAATTTAATTAAACTTATTAAGCTAACAACTTGTAATAAATGAACAAGTAAAAATACATGTTATGGACAAAACTTGGATATTTTGTGATAGATTGTCGGATAAGTATTATAATAAGGTTGATGATTTCTTGGAGTTTGCCATTATTAATTTAGAAAATAGAATATCGATTAGATGTCCTTGTACCTCTTGTTGTAATATGGAGTTTTTGACTCCTGAACATGTGAGGTTACATATGTTTTAAAAAATGTTTTCTAAAAGAATATTTAATTTGGAATTGGCATGGTGAGGAGTACCCGAAACCTACCTCTGTAAAGTGCCAAGACCAGCCACAAAGTCAGCGTTTTAAATGTCTAGATTACAGTAATTTAAGTGACATAGTTCATGATGCTTTTGAGCATTATGATAAAGATCATAGTTCTTTTAAAGATATGCTTGAAGATGCTGAAAAACCGTTATATCCGGATTCAAAGCATTCAAATTTATCAGGTTTAAGGAAATGTACAATATAAAAGGACTTTACGGTTGGTCTGATAGTAATTTTTCAGCTTTATTCGAAGTGCTTAATAAGATATTGCCAAATGATAATAGTGTGCCTAAGTCTATGTATGAGGCCAAAAAAACAATGAAGCTATTAGGCTTATATTATGAGAAAATACATACATGCCCAAATGATTGTATTCTTTATAGGAATGAGTTCCTAAATCTTAGAGAATGCTCAAGCTGTGGAGAATCTAGGTGGCAAATAAAAAAAATGGATCCAAAAAAATTAGGAAAAGGGTGCCAAAAAGAGTGTTATGGTATTTTCCTATAATTCTTAGGTTTAGAAGAATGTTTCAATCACCACAAACTGCTCAGGACTTAACATGGCATAAAAATAAAAGAATTAAAGATGGCAAGCTTCGCCACCCGGCAGACTCGCCTGCTTAGCAGTTAATTGATAAAAAATGGCCTGATTTTGCCCAAAAGCCAAGAAATCTTTGGTTGACTTTATCATCTAATGGGATTAACCCATATAGCACACTTAGCACGACTTACAGTTGTTGGCCTGTTACATTAATAACATATAATCTACCTCCATGGTTATATATGAAGAGGAAGTTTATGATGTTATCTCTACTGATATCTAGCCCTAAACAACCTGGAAATGATACAGATGTGTACCTAGCACCTTTGGTTGAGGGCTTGAAAATCCTATGGAATGTAGATGTCGATGTTTTTTATGTATATAGGAAACAAACTTTTAATTTACAGGCTGTATTGATGTGGAAAATTAGTGATTTTCCAGCATATGAGAACCTGTCCGGGTGTATTGTTAAGGGATACTATGGTTGTCCAATTTATGGGATAAAAACATGTGCATGTTGGCTGCCGCATAGTCGAAAAATGTCATATATGGGCCATAGACAGTTTCTTGAAAACCCTCCTAAGCCTTTGTCTGGAGTTGAGATCTTAAACTTGGTGGCTGATATTCAAACCAAGTTTGGGAAAAAGGTCCAAAAAAAGTGAAAACGTGGTGAAGGAAAGGGTGAGGGTGAAAGTGAGGGTAAAGGTGAGGTAAGGGTTGAGTTGGGGGTGAGAGTGAGGGTGAGGGTGAGGGTGAGGGTGAGGGCGAGGATAATAGTGACAGTAAGGATAAGGGTAAGGTTGAAAGTGAGAGTGAGGCGAGGCGAGGTAAGGGTGAGGGTAATGGGGATGTAGCTCAATTGTTGTACAAAAAGAAATCAATTTTCTTTGACTTAGAATATTAGAAACACTTATTAGTTTGTCATCAATTAAATGTGATGCACATTGAAAAAAATGTATGTGAGAGCATTTATAGCATATTACTTCATCAATCAGGGAAAACAAAAGATGGAATTAATACTAGAAAAGATCTTACACATCCAAACCTTAGAGAATCAATGAGCAAAGCTTTTATTGCATTAGCTCACGATCAACAAAACAAAGTTATACCCCGACTCCATACACTTTAAGTAAGAAAGAAAAAATGTTACGTAAAACCTTGCAAGATGTCAAAGTTCCTAATGGTTACTCTTCTAATTTTAGAAATCTTGTTTCAATGGATGATTGCAATCTTCATGGGCTTAAGTCTCATGATTGTCATATATTGATGCAACAACTACTACCATTGGCAAACAGAAATTGTTTGCCTCAAAATGTTAGAACTGTCATAATCAGGTTGTGTCTCTTTTTTAATTCATTGTGCTCTAAGGTAGTAGAACCCGATTCTCTAAACCAATTGCAAAGGAACTTAAAATCACTTTATATAATTTAGAACAATACTTCGACACGCTTTCTTCGATATAGTGGTCCATTTAATGATCCATCTAGTAGAAGAAGTTAGGTTTTGTGATCCGGTTTACCTTCGATGGATGTATCCATTTGAGAGAAATGAAACCTATAAAGGGTTATGTTCGCAACCGAAATCATCCTGAAGGTTGCATTGCCGAGTGCTATATTGCTGAGGAAGCACTTGAATTCTGTGCTAAATACCTTTCTAGTTGTGAATCAATTGGACTGCCTATTGGTTGTCTAATTGATTTTACAGTTGAAAGGACACTCGGAGGTGTAAATATTAAAGTGGTTGATGCTCCTACATTGGCACAAGCACACCGATGTGTTTTGGTGAACACCCACAGATTCAACCATACATAGAGTATGTGAACACAAACTTTTCTTAGTTTTTGTTAACTTTTTTGTAATCTTGGTAATTAAAAGGGTATAATTTTGTTAATTCTGTGTGTATAATTTTGGGGAGCATTTGGCCTTATTACAATCAAAGCACCCTCTTCAATTAAAAAAGCCTTTATGATTGCTAACCGAGAACTCTCGTACATTTGCTGATTGGTTGAAACAAAAGGTTAGATTAGCTTTATTAGGTCTAAAAAAAGTTTCCAAGTAAAAGTAAACAAACTGTTCTCATTTAAGTAATTAATGTGGTTTTATGTTTTGAAACTATAGGTAAGAGCTAATAAAGAAAATGATGTAGTAGTTGAGGAAATAATATGGTTGCTGGGAAAAAAATCACGCTCAAGCGTGTTGACATATGAAGGGTATCGTATTAATGGTTTTAACTTTGTTATGAGAGCTTGGGATATAAACCATTTAACACAAAACAATGGTGTTCATATTGTTGCCAAAGCTTTACAGATTTCGAGCTCAAAAGACAAAAATCCTCATTCTAGGGATATGTTTTTTTTATGGGGTTATTGATGAAATTTGGTAGCTTGATTATTTGGGGGTTAAGAAAATTCTTTTCAAGTGTGATTGGGTGGATGATAGGAGGGTTAACAATGATGAGTTAGAGTTCACTATAGTTAATTTAGATCGAATAGGTTATAAATCTGATAGTTTTATTCTAACTGGTCATGTAAAGCAAGTGTTTTATGTGAAAGACTAGCTAGATAATAATAAATCAATTGTTTGTTCGATGAAGTGAAAAATGTAATTATTCAAATGAGGTTGAGTATGATGACATAGATGTGTATGCGCCATTATCCAACAATCTTTTAGTGTGTAAGTTAGATGTGGGTGATGAAGAACATGTATAACATCAAATGGTGATGTTTTCATGTAAATATCGAGCGAGAAAATGAATAACACATTTATGGTAACTTGTTAGCACTATTTCCTATAAGTAAAAACATATATATTAATTATTATTTTACTAATTATACTCGATATCTAATGCGCACAAGAAAAAGATGGAAGTTACACCCCTAAAGTGCAACAAGTGGTTGAGAATTGTAAGTTTCTATCACTACTTGTTCATTTAAGAAATTAAACATTTAAATTATACGAAGCCGAATGCTACGATAAAATATTGCTTATTAATGCCTTTATCTTTCTTGATTGGATAAAATTTATTGATTTTTTGAAAATGTAGTGTTTCGTGCTAGTAATAGAGCAGCTTCGACATTGAGTATAAGATAATAATTGATAAAACTACTAAATTAATTAGTGATTTTACAATAACGAACGTGACGTATTACTCACACGCGTCAAGTCCGTTTAATTTAAGGTGTGTGATTAATTCTAGTTTTACATTTATTGTGTCATGAATGTTATTGAATAATAAATCAAGTGCATCTAAATTAACAAATTTGATTGCTCTATTTACATCTATAAAAGCTTGTAATGAGATGTATGCTTTAGCTATCATTATGTAACGTATAAATGGAAGGTGTATGAAGCCCAATATTTTGAATGCTAATGTAATGTTGATTTGAAGTAAAATAATTAATTTAAAGTATTAGCTTACAAGACAGTTTTGGTAATTATTGTTTACTATAATGATACTCTTTATTTGCATTAGCTAGATTTTTATGTTAAGTAGAACAGATTTAAAAATATATCTTTACATTTCGTTGCTTTATTTTTGAAGTTCAAGGGCTGTGATGAGTACACTATGGATGATATTTTGCAACTTCACAATGAGTGGGCCACGTATCTTGCAAAGTTTATTTTAACATACAATAATCAGGTAAAATTATAAGTATATTTTTTCTTGTGAATATATGAGAATTGATTTGTATAGCATGCTAGCTAATTAAATCTATATGATACATTTGTAGGTAGGGAATGTGAAGGGAAAGGCAAAGGTCAAGGAGTAGATGTACTCAGGATAACTGAATGATTGCTTCAAACTGTCATTATGTTGATTTCAAATTATATTTGAAATATTTGTTTTGATATCTACAAACTGTCACTATGTTGATTTTAAATTATATTTGACATATTTTTGTCATTGTTATATTTGTATTAATGTTTGATTCAGACTTATTTAAATTTTGTTGGGAATTTTATATGTAATTGTTCATTTTAGCAGTTTAGCTTACTTTTAATATTTTTTTTTAAATAATATCATTGGATTGACAAAACTTAAAATGACAATAACAACAGTAGGGTAACATAAAAAAATGTCAAAATATAAATATAACTAATAAAAGTCATTGCTACTAAAATTATGTCATAAAGTATCAGTTCCATTGGGGTAATTGTACAAGCGATATTACTAACTAGTGATACTATAGTAATAATAATTATTAACACTAAAGTATTACTATTTGTATTCTATTGACATGTAATAATTGTTAGTAAATACTGTTACAAGAGTGTTACAATATTAGTGATACTATAGTGATACGAACTTTTGACACGTAATAATTATTAGTAACTTCTATCACCATAGTGTCATAAAATCTGTAATACTATACTAATAGTAATCCCTGATACTACTTTCAAGTGTCGTTATTTTTCTAACTGACAAATCACTATCACTATTAATAAGTATCACTAAAAGTAATTAATAACACTATTTTAGTATCACTGAAGGCCATCTTTCTAATAGTGCATATTATGCATGCATTAATTGGGTGTAATAATATACTCTAGAATTTCTTATCAAGTTTTCAAGTTTTAAATTTCAAGGATTCAACCTGAAGCCTGCTCTTTCGTAGCCATCTTGAGTTGAAGGGGGTGTCAAGTATAATTCACGTTTAATTAAGTTATATAATCCAGGTTTGGTTAAGTTTGCTTATTTCCATCACGTTAATATATATTTAGTCAGGTTAGCAGCTTTTTTCGATCGGAATGGTTTACTAATTTTTAGTCATATTTCTTTTCTTAAGAGAGTGTGTGTATATGTATGTGTGTGTGTTTATATAAAGGCTCCTCCTACATTACACAATTTCATTGTGATCTCGAATAAAACTTTCATTTATTCTAGCAAGATGATTATTCCGACTATTTTTCTTATTTCTGTATTAACAGGTTAGTACTCTCTCTCTCTCTCTCTCTCTCTCTCTCTCTCTCTCTCTCTCTCTCTCTCTCATATATATATATATATATATATATATATGAAGTGGACATGAACATTAATTTTACTCTTCACTAATTAAATAAGCACCGAGGCGCTTGTTTTAAGCAACAAAAACGATCAGGCACTCGCTGCCTCCAAGTTCTAAATCAAAAAATAGGGTGTTGATTTCTGTGAGATGATTTCTGAGAATGCCCTTCTCTACATGCGTGCATGTGTATTTTCACATTACTCTGTTTGCAGCTTGATTAGATTAAAGAAATTCCCTTGTAATTGTGCCTTGAATCTTGACTAATCATTTCCGGATATTATATTAAATGCATTTTAAAATACTAGAAATATTAAGAATATAACTCAAATTTTTAAATTACCCTGTTTGCAGGTCGATTAGATTAAAGAAATGCCCTAGTAATTGGGCCTTGAATCTTGACTAATCATTTCGGATATTACATTAAATGCATTTTAAAATACTAGAAATATTAAGAATATAATTTGTCCCAGTTATCTGATAGTATGATATATTAAGAACGAAAATAATTAATCAACAATCAACAAGCACAAATTTGTAAATTAATTTGGGTGGAGTACCAATTTATTTTCCGCTTGATAAAATACCTTGTTTGTGTCCCGATCAATTCCGCAAAGATTACAAAAAATAATCATCAACATAAATTGCAAACAAAATTTTCTCATCGTTTGAGCTAAAATATCTTCTGTTTTTTAATTAATACTAAAATATCAGAAAAGATTAACAAAAATAAAATAAAAAATCGAAAAAAAATGCGAAACTAAAAAATAAACATGAAATTGTACTAAAAACAAATAATCTGAATTAACCAAAGAGCCCACTGCCCTGTCATTTTTTCCACATCTTCAAATATTTCGTACGTACCCTATACACTTTCTTCCTTTGATTCTTCTTCAGACTTCGTCTGGGTGATAATAGGATACCACCGCCAGCAGTCTCCTCCGACAGCCAACGAGTCTACGATTGGTATAATTACCAAAATGCCCTGCCCCACTACGGCACACGTAAACGTGCTGAGAAATTCAAAGAACTCAACTACACCAAAGGTTAGCTCACCCGGTCTCCAGAAGAGAGATAACACAAGAAACAAAACTTGCAGGGTTATGGCAATCAGAACCGTGAAGGCAAGAGTGTACGTTCTAACCCTCAATTTCTTGTTAATTACAAGTGACACCACGCTCCAGCAAGAGAACAAGAAATATAAACCGTACACTGCCGCGAATGCACCGAACAAACTAATGCTCAACAAAGGACTAGAGCACAACACAATTCGCGAATGAGAGCCATCCCTGACAATCACCGAACTCCGTCGAAACCACCGGGGATATTCCGATCGCGAGCTTTGGTAAAACACGAACAAGAATTGTAACAAAGAAAGGGGAAGGCATGTAGCCAAGAGGAACAAAAAAGCCCAAGAACCACGTGGGGTTCTTTTCTTGATTGAAACAAGGAGAAGAAAAAGTAGGGTTACGAGAAACCCTGGCTCTAACAACCCTAATGACAGAACGAGATGGAGCTTGCAAAGCGAGGCCTGCTGACCCAGCGTTAGGTCTTCGAAGAAGGGGTAAATGTAATGCTTACGGAGGAAGGGTAACCGGAGGGCTTCGGTTAGAGACCAGAGGATGACGAAGAGCACGAGAAGGAATCGGACGGTCCAAAGGGCGTTGAAGCTTTGGAGGTAATAGGAGTTGTGGGTTTTGAATTTGAAATAGAAGATTAAACAAAGAGACAAGAAACTCAGAAGAAGAAGAACGCTGATTAAAGAGAGGGTGGCGAGATCAATGGCGAAATCAGGATATGGTATTGAAGGAAGGACAATCATCGCACGGTGACCGCGCTACAACGAATGATTTTGACGATGGAAATAATAGTAATAATAATAGTGTTGGCTGCAGCAGAAATGGTGGCGGCGATAACAAGATAATAATAACAAGATTATGCCAGGCATAATTTTCTTTTCTTTTCTTTTCTTTTATTGTTTTGTTTTGTTTTTTCGTATTTAATCTTTCGTTGGGTTGTCGGAAAAGAAAGAGAGATCAAGGGCAAGAGGGATTTCCCTCTCCCTTAATCCCCAATCGGCGGGAAACTTGCAAGACAACTTTTCTTATTTTTAACTTTTTTCTTCTTTTTTCGCCCTTTCAGAGAGAGAGAAATCCAAAAATTACAGAAAGAAAATGAGGATTTGTTTGTGAGATTGATGCTTTCTTTTCGGGATTGAATGAATGGTTATGGTAGTTAGAATTTTGGAGCATACAGATGGAATATGAATTGTAATTGTTTATTTATTAATTGTAGGATTATTTTATTCTTTTTTATACCAATAATTAAATATGAATTACAAATTACTATTCATATTTTTTTTTAAATGTCAACTACAGTTCATAATTTGAGTGTAAAAGCTGTAACAAAATCTACGAGACATGCTGACAATATAAATATATACACATGCGATGCCAGTCTGTGGATTTGTAAAATTGAAAAACATTTCTTTGATCGAAATTAGAAGGAATATGGCTGAGTTGTATAAAAATAAAGTCAAACTAACAGATTCGATTTCATGATTTTATCCCAAATTTGCAGAACATAAGCCTAATATTTATGTACACGTGAGTTGGAAAAAAAATAAAAGAGTGTGTTTTATTTGAGTATTATCCACTGAATTATTGCTCTGGATCCAAGTCAAAATATATATGGACTAGTTAAAGAGATGGCTGGTAAAACAATCGTGTCTAATTGTATTTGAATTGCTTTTTGACTTCATGTGTTTTCTTACGTATGAATGAAATTTTCTGTAATATTTCTTTAATAACAATTGTCAGTGAGATTAATTTTTTAATTAAAAAAATTAGTTTAGCTCTGTCTATGAAAAATTTCTGACTTCCGCCGCCCTTTCCACCATTTCTAATTCCAAATATTTAAAATTTAAGTTTACCCTAATTCAGATAAAGCGATTTTTTTAATTTATAGTCCATCTAAGTTACAACTTATGTAACTTATTTTTTTATCTTTTGTGTGGTTAATTTTATCTAAGTTTTTATTTTTTTAATTTTATATTTGGTCATTTGCTCTACCATCACATCTACACCTATTTTTCATTTTTTATATATTTTTTATATTTATTTATACAAGAACAAATGATTATCAAACTCATATAAAATTTTAGACTAATATTGACTAGATATAAATATGTAATAAGCGGTATATAAGCGGATAAACAAATACTTAATAAATAAACTGATATTATGTTGACAAATATTGACTAAAATAAGTAAAATATTTAAATAATTATAGATTTCCATTAAGTTTTTTATTTATTATTTTCCAATGATTTGAGTTTTTGGTATAAAATTATTTGTATTTAGTATACTTGAAATCTTCAGTATATTTCTACCAAATCCTTTATTCCTTTTTTCTACAAAAGTTTATATTATCATACTCTTAAAATTTTCTCATTCTATATTTTGTATTATTTTCCGTTTCAGTTCTTTACGTATATTTATACTACATACTGCTTCTATATTTTATTTATCATACCCATTTGTGTACATGTTTTTTCGTGATATCTTTCCATTTTTAGCTATCGTAAATTATTATTACTGTCTAAGAATTTTATTTGGTTAATCAACCTTAGAGATATAAATATTAAATTCTATAACTTCTTTTATTTGATTTAGAATTCGTTTTTTCATTATTAATTGCACTTGATTTGTAAATCTTTGATCCATATTTTGTGGGTTTAGATTCCAACTTATAGTTTGTATATTACTTTCTAATTCGTTTGCTATTTGTTCTAATTGATTTGTATTTTCAAAATTTATATTCTCGATTGAACTTATTATATTATAGGCCTTTTCCATTAAAAGCAGTTCTCCTCCTCAATAAAAATTTAATCAATAACAATCTCTACCAATAGTTATAGATTCGAATTATCACCTTTATTCTTTCAAATCTTACGGAACTTCTTAGTCCCGTCGATCGGTCAAATTTTCCTTCATCGCTATGCTCAACTACCTCAACGCTACCTTGGCTACACCGACAAAGCGAGCTCGCAAGCAGGGATCACTCTATGTCTATAAGACTTTTAAACTCTAGTTGATTTTTAGATTTTAGATTTCTTTCCTTATTCTAAAGGTTTTGATGTTTTTATTTCTATTTTATGATTTGGAGAGAGAGAGTTTTTATTTTTTCATTTGAAATATTTTGAATAACACTTGAGATTTGTCAAATGGCTTCTTCTCTGATTTTTTAGATCTGATGCTCTTCCTTTATTTATAAGATTTTTACAATATGATAAGGTTTACAGTTGTTATACCTTTCTTATCAACTTTTCTAAAATGATAAGATTTCATGATGAAATCTTATCGCTTATCTGTCTAACCCGACTTTGGGCCCTTTCTTTTGGAAAGTTTATATCATGACACTTAACAAATGGCCTACATTTGTTAACAAAATAAAAAGTTTATATGGATTTATTCTATGATGGGTCGACATATGGCCTACATTTGTTGACAAAACAAAAAGTTTACATGGCTTTATGAGATGCGCTCAAATGCTCCATTTTTTCACATGCTATATCGTCTTGTACTAGACCTACATGGAATGTGATAGTTGTCAATATCATATATGAAGTTGGCTAGCACTTTAGATCTGCCGACACCTATATCTGGTGTACAGAGGATAAAATTGTCCTGTTGTATGAGGACTTTATACCCTCTTTCATATAAGTTTGATGCTAGCGATCTTATAACTGTTATACCAGCAGCTCTTCTATACCCAGCCCATTCTCTGCTGAAGATGGGTTCTTTGCTTCTACTTTGACCAACTTCTAGGTTGAAACTGTTGGTTACAATGTTGAGGCTGATCAAATGGATGGCTTTATACTTTTCATCATCATCATATTCTGAACTTATAGTATAGAACTTTAAACATACGCTCTTCTTCTAGGCATACTAGCTTATTTTTCTTACAAGTGTTGGATCAAAACAAAATAATTCACTTAAGTTTACATCAGGATCTATTAGATCGAGATATCCAAAATCTGCTAATTTTTTAACAAATTCTGGATTTGATTCTTTTATACATACAAATCTTGGGTATATAGATTTACCGTTACTTCTTAAACTACTTTCCAAATATTTTATTTTACTGTAGATATATTAAGAAAAACTCCTATATTCTTTTTCTTTGGGTAGGAGATTTACCTGTTCAACTCCTCCCAGATTTACCCTTTTTATGGCTGCGATGGTATACTCTTTTACTAGAGATTTACTGGGATTTACTGCTATCACTTTTTTACCTGATGGGATTTGTACATAATCCTCATCACAGATAGTTTTTTCATGTGGATGTGGTTCACCACTGCTTCCACTTGGAGAGTTTACGTCAAGGTTTCTTGGTTGTTTTGAGTATATGTTTTGAGTATGACTCCCGATGATAAGTTAGAGACATCGGTTTGTAAAATTAAATTATCATTTTCTCACGATAATCTTAATTCGGTAAATGTTTATGATGTTCTTTTAATTCTTTTACTGCGTGTGTATGTTCTATACTCCATCCTTGTGTATTATTTTTTCTTAACAATTTTTTAAGGATATTTCTTTTTTTTGACAAATTTTCTATAAATCCTTTTGCATAATTTAGACATCCTAAAATTTTTTTTATTTATTGTTTATTTTCTAATTTATCAGAAAAATTTTCTATTTTTCGTGCAATATGATTTTGTAATTTTATTCCATTTTTATCTAAAGTCATTTCCAAAAGCACTATTTTTTCTTTTATACATTTATTTACAAAATTTTTTAAATGTATTCTATGTTCTTTTAATGAGTCCGACGCTATTAAAATATCATCTACATAAACTACAATATTATTATTTCCTTTGAATATTTTATCCATTCTTTTTTGGAATATTTGTGACACGTTTTTTAACCTGAAGGGCATTGCTAACCATTCGTAATGTCCTTGTGGTGTACTAAAGACGATGATATCCTATACTTTCTATTTCTATTTTTATTAACTCTATTTTTGCTCTATGATGGTCAGGTTTCCATAATGTTAAAGGGTTTTCATTGTAAACTTGTTTTAGTTGTTGTTTAATAGTTTCTAAGTTTATATTGTATATGTGTCCTTTTTGTATTAAATAATATTTTTCATATTTATCACACACTGACTTGGCTGAACTCTGAATGGACGAAATTCTCGTGGGATACGAAGAATATGGCTGCAAAGGGTTTTTAAAGTAATTAAAAATAAAGTTTGTTGATAATATTGAAAATGTTGTAAGAAATCATTGCCTAAGAGAATATCACAATCCATCTGGTCATATTTATAAACTTAAGGGATAGGGATATTTTTATTTCCTAAAATTATTTCATATTTTTGAACAATTGTGGTCGACTTGTTGTTTATCACCGATAATTCCAATTATTTTTATTTGACCGTCTGGTTTCCATTTATTAGAAAGAAATATTTTCATGATAGTGATTTCACTTCCTGTATCAATTAGGGCACATGTATGGATATCTTTTTCAATTGTATGAACTTGTATATATACTGACATATGGTATTTAAAATATGCTTTATTTACCATTGTTGACAGAAGATTTCATTCACTTCTAAAGATAATGTTATACCATGTTTTTTTTAATTTTATAATATTCTAAGTCTTCTAAAAAACTATTACCTAATAATATATGGTTTTCATTATATATGTCTGAATCTATAAAGCAGGTTATTATTATTCTTATTCCTTCAATTATTATTAGTACTTTTACTTATTTTTTGCATATATGTTTAATTCCATTAAAATCTATATATTCATAAGGTTCATTTATTTTTTTTTCTATTAGTCCATTATTTTTGTTGTGATTCATGTGATTATGACTGGCTCCTATATCTATTATAATATACGGTCCTTTTATATAATTTAACCCATCGAAATATTATTCTGATATTTTCATTACTACTGTTGTTGGAGTATTGATTAATTGTTTATTTTTTGTATATGGATAACTTTGCTTTGATGAATTCCCTCTTAATAATATATTACCTTTAAAACTCATAGGGATTATTGATGACTCTTTGTTTTCGAGTATTTATTATTTCTTTTCTATCATCAATACTTAATCTATAATTTATAGGTATTTTCATATCTTGTACCATGGGTTCAATCAAAGTGGTTATATCTTCACATTCTTTATTAATTTCTATTAATGGTTTATTACTATATATTTCTTCATAATTTAAATTGGAAAAACTATACAAGGCCGAATAATGGAATGTCATTAATTTATTTCCTTCTTTCATTAAATTATCTCTTAGTAGTTTAAAATGGAGGATTAATGTTTCATCTATATTTTTATCTTTTATATGTACACAATACTTTGGATGACATGTAAATAATAATTTAGTATAACATAAATTTCCTTCTATTGTTCCTAAATATCCTACCATTGGATCATTAAATCGTTGATCATATAATGACAATACTATTAGGCTATCTATTTCTTCCTGATTTAACTAATATTTGGATATCTGCTAGGTAAACATATTATATTTTTTCCCTGATTGATTCTTTTTTTTATTTTTCTAAGGCTAAGTCAATTATCTTTTTATTTATTAAACTCAATCTTATATTTCCTTTGGCTTGAGTTATTGTTATTGCTTTTTCTTGTTCATAATATTCATGTAATATTATTTTCTTTCTTTTAAATATATCTCTAAGTTTATATAAAATTCCGTAATTTGGTTTTTCTAATTTTTCTTTTAAGAGTTTATTATATCTATTTTTGTCAAATGTTACTACTAAACTATATCCATTAATATTTTCTTCTTTTTTATTGCATATATTTCTTTATTGTCTTCTATAGTAGTATTAACTTCTTCTTTTTATTCCGATTCATCCGATTCAGCTAGTTGTATTTCTTTTCGACACGTATACTTCTTTTCCTTCATATTCAAATAAATCACTTATTAATTCTAACTTATCTTTTATATTATTAAATTCTTTTTCCAATATTCTTACTTTCTTTTTGTATATTCCGTACATAAATGTCCTATTTCTACACAATTCCAACATTTGCATTTATTTTTATTAAATTGTTTCTTTTGTTTTTATATTTTCTTTTATAGAACTTCCTATGTGGCTTGGTGTATTTTTTCTTGAAATGTCTCGTATTTTTATACTTCTTTTCTCTTGACTTATTATACTTTTTATGACTTTTATAGGGTTTTGACATCCTCATTATGTTGGTATTTCAATTGTCCTACTTCTTTTAATTATATTTCTTTGCATACATATTTCACTTAATCTTTGATTTAAAAATCTAATCCTTGATCCTAATGTTTCGGACATAGAGTTTATTGCTTTATATTTATCGTATTGATTTACTGAAATATGTATTCTAAGGAGGTGGTAATTTTGAATAATATAAATTAAGATATATGTTTTGGTCTTCATTACTATAATATTTGGCATAATAATATTTACTAAATTCATACGTATATTCTTTTACATAACACATATTACATATGTTTAGGTTTATTAATTTTAACCTATTTCCTAATTTTTCGTCCTTTAGTTCTTGTTCCTATTTTCCATCCATATTTCTCCTAGAAATTCATTAGAAATAAATTCAATAATTGTTTCTATTCCTCGTTCTTTACTTCTTAAAAATTTCGATTTAGTTGCATTTATTATTAATTCTTTAACATTAAGAGATAGTCCTTGCCACCAACTAAAAAGATTTTCTACAAAACTTACTATTAATATTTCAGTGAATATACTTATTTTTTGGTCTTCTGTTTCTACATTCCAATCATCTTTATGTCTATTATACATAAAAAATAATCTTATTTGTATTCCTCAGTTTATTAAAGTTTTTTGTGGGTCCTTTCTACAATCTAAGTCTAAAAATACTTCTGCATTACTTATTTGTAATAGTTCACTATCTTTATGTTTATAATCAGAATTCCATGACTTATTTTTATTTAATTGTGTATATTCATATAAAGGTTTATATTTCCTTCTTTTATTATTTTGTTTATAGGATGTGCTAAGGTCGGGTATGTTTGGTTTCATTTCTAGTTTACAGCTTGTATTCATTTTATTTTATATTCTTTTTCAAAGTCTTTTAAATCACTTAAATTTATTTCGAAAAAATTCTCTGTAAGTTCTTCTATTTCTTTGTCTATTATTCTAAACTACTGTTTTTGCTAATTTCTATCTTTTCTTCGTATTCTTCTTTTAAGTTTTTAATATCTTTTATTATTTTTAGATATTTATTAACCATAAACTATTTATCAAAGCTTCCTGGTTGATCCCGTATCATTACTAGAAAAGTGGAAAGTGTATCAATCAATACATGGTATTTCATCAACTTGACCTGTGCTGGCAATATTAAACCTTCATTTCCAGATATCACTTTTTATTCCTCTTTTTAAATAAAATTTCTTCCTTTACTTTTCTCATTGTGCGTAGTCTTTTACACCTGCCGCCCACTATAGATATATGAATAAACATAAATTTGTTGCTCAATCTTATGCCGATCGGCAGTGATAGATATTAGGGCGCCGATGTGGGTCATGATGATATGCTAATATGACACAAAATTTTCAGTTTCGATCGACATACATGAACAATATTCCTGTCGTATTTATGTGCATGACCCATTTAATAATATTATTAAATTTGTATTAAAGAGTTGTTAACGTCATATTTGTGTCGCTTATTTAATTACATTGTAGTCATGTCAAAAGATATTTTGACAGTAATAATTATTCATTTTTCATTTTTATCACGCAATCCATTTATGAGATCGTTTAAGAATACTATTGATATATTTTATCATTTTTCAAACAAAACTTCTAATTTCTTTTGCTGTATATTTTAGTGTATAAGATTATTGTTTTTTTAATTATTATTAAACATGTCAAAACATGTACCCAATTGTTTTAAGCATGTCAAATGGTTTAACATAATTATAACATTTGATAAATGTGTCGTATTCTGATTTTAATTTTTGACATAATTAATAAACGAATTGTGTTAATATGGAATTTTAATAAGTTCAGAAAGACTTTCTCACGTTGCAACAATATATTTCTTTCAATTCAATGCGACAAGAATGTGATACCATGACACATATTGACACTATGATAGAACATCATCACACAATACTAAACGTTTAAAAAAAGAGAGAAAAATAAATGTCAAATTAGCGGATACATGTGACATGTATATATTCGAAATTCGTATGACAAAAGGACCGATGAAACGAATCAAATTCAGCACGACAAGAATACAACAAGATGACACATATTGACACTGTGATAGAACATCATCACACAATACTAAACTTTTAAAAAGGGGAAAAAAAAGCCAAATTGGGGATACAAGTGGCATATACATAATCAAAATTCGTATGAAAAATGGACCAATGAAACGAAACCTGCGAGGCTCAATTCATAATGTAACCATTCATCTCTCTCTTGGATTACTGAACAACTTTTGGAACTGTTTAATTTATCAAAGAGAAATATAAGGTTTTAATGCTTTTGGCCATATACATGTATTTACCTAGGGTTTGTAACTTACAGAAAACTGAGAATGATCTTTTAATGAGATTCTTGTAAGTCACTTTGCAGCTGCTGATACAAAGCTGACCTTCTGTTTATTACATAAATTCCAGTGACCTCCACAGTCACAAGCAACTCAGTAATTTCAGCAGCAACCTCCTTTAAAATCAATCATGCACAAATCAGTAATGCATGTGCATGAATTTCAATGAGAATCTTACCATTCTAGTGAAAGCTGAGGATGCCTCGATTCTATTATCCGTCTTATGCAACGAAAGAAATATGAACTTGCAGCAAGCTCATACTCATTGATGGAAAATTATCGAAAGGATACAAAAAAACAAAGCCATGTGCATCGATTATCCGGTTGCCCATTTAGTAAAAAACAATTTACTATTCGATGATGTTTACTTAAAGCTTTGTTTGATCGTTTCAACTAGCTAGATATATAACTAGCTACATAAAAATAAAATATTAATTTTTGTGGGTTAAATCTGTGACACTAAATGCAGAATATTTGTTTATTTTATGAATGCTTTTGTTAGACTTCAAAAACAAGTTTTTAGCTTTTCCAGCAGTTACTGATCATTTCCATTATATTGCTCAAGGAATAATAATGGCATCGCAAAAATCACATAAAATTTCTGAAAAAGAAGGATGCGTTTCTAAAGATTAGCAGAAAGGAACGATATACTTTTAGTAATTTTACAAACAGAAAACAATAGAATAGAATCAATACGAGAGAGAAAGGCTCCAAAATAATCTCAAGTGATCAACGTGCCTTCCACTACAATGCCACTGGAAAATTTTAGTATATATGTACATTAGATTTGTATAATAATTTTGCTAAAGCTTGGAGGACAGATCAGATATGCACAATCGTACATCTACCTACTCCCACTGGCCTGGCAACAAATTAAATATAAATTTAATATATATTGAAAATCGATCCTTACTCCAATAACTTAATTAGGAAATTATTGCCAAGGAATTAATTATATAAGGGTTAATTAAAATTGTTTCTAATTATCTTATTGTTTTCAGGCACCCAGTAATTTCTTATGAACCCTAAATAGTCAAAAATCGACAATATAGTTGGACTGCAAATTTAGCTTTAAACTTAGGGATATGAAAATATTAATCATAAGATGAAAGAGAAAATACTACTTACTGAGACATGATGACTAGAGAATAGGTAAAGAATTGAAGTTAAATAATTAAGCAATGGTGAAAAAACCTTGTACACGTAATAATTAAGTTTCTAGCAGAACATTCATTTCATCATTATACCAATCTAGCTAATCGCGATGGTTGATTAATATTAATTTTAATTTCTCCATGAAAATACACATAAGCTTAAAGATTTGTAAGAAAAGCAAACAGATTAAAAAAATAATAATAAAGAAAGATAGACTTGCCTTGGCATCCTGAAACCCGAAGAGCAGCACTCAAATAATGGAAGCAGTAATTAAGGGGAATGAAGCCTGGTCCGAGAACAAATATGTATACACTTGAATTAAAGTGATAATTAATCGATGGCCTTGAACCAGGCAACAGTCCCCTCAAAAGAACAGCTTCCCAGATCTTCTTTTAATTTGCCCTTGAGAAAGCTAGCTGATGATCGGGAAGAAGCTTGGAGAATGGAGATGGAGTCAGTTTTTTGTTTTTGTTTTCGTTTTAGGGCTGACTTACTGGGGTCAGCTCTGTAATTTTGTCTCCTCATCGTATACGTAATTTTTTTTATTACTTTATAAGAAGAACACAAGATTTTGGCTATCATGACCTTAATCGCCTCCCATTTTGCGTTGCTTTTTATTTTTTATTTCGGAATATTTTAAAATACCACCTTTTAGAGGAAAAAAATATACGGCTTAATTATTGTTAAAATACTCTCTACTATTATTAACCCAACTTAACATAAAAAAATTATTTGATTTGTGTTTATCCAATTACCTTATGTGTTTATGCGTTATGAATAGTGGTCCCCACAGATTTATAAGCAAAATTATTTTCCCTTGAGAACCTGCAAGCATGTTGTATGCTTTGCTTGTTATATACATGCCGCTGTACTTATACCGCGTTGTTTATAGACTTGGGGCTTTTTCTTTCTTTGTTCTCTTTAGTTTACGGATGGCCAATGGGCTGGGCTTGACTACAGTGCAGCCTTAGCTTTTGCTTGATAGGACCGAGTCGGGCAAACTGGGAACTGCCCTGGGGAGAAGTTTGGGCCTGGCGGGGCTTCGGCTGTGTCCAAGCCTTTTTTAAGAGTAGAATGATTAATGCTACTAAAGTAAAAATCAGAGCAGATAATATAAATGATAAGAAGTTAGAGAAACATAACCATAAATAACCAAAGATAAGGGAAGATAATTAAGCATCAATCTTCGAATGCTTTCCATTTCAATTCTCAATCTTTAATCTCTAATGGTCCGTTTACCAATAATTGGAATAGGTGGACTTGAGAATGAATTGAAACGAAAATTAAATTGAGTTATTTACTTGAATCATACAAATTAAAATTAAAATAAATTATATTTTCGTTAATGTGATTAAATTATCTTAAAATTAAAAAAATTATTTTAAACTATTAAAATGCCTGTACTCAATTATTGGCATTATTATTAAAAATTATTGTTAATAAATACTATAAAAATTATTATTATTATTATTATTGGTTAATAATAATGACAAAGATCATGAATTAATACCAAAACGGAGAACCCAGATGACACTAATCCAAAATAAATAAATAAATAAATATTTCCAAGCTAATTTATAAGTTCAAATTGCAGCATATACTAATTTAGACGAAGAGCAGGCAGCAAATATTCCAAGCTAATTGATGTTGCAGTATATATTTCCAGCCACAACCAGCAACAAAAGAACTATCAACAATTGATAAGAGCAGGTAGCGGCTAACTGTTGCTGGTACGATCGGCGGGCCGTATGGGACGGCAGAGACGACTGGCGTGTGGGGCTGGTGTGGTCGGTGGTGCAAGGAGGCTGCTGGTGTCGCGTTGGAGATTTGGCTAATTTTGAGTGTATTTTTGTTTATATATTTCTTTTATTATAACAGAGGACAGATTTAGAATTATAAAAATTAAATGGGGTATTTTTGTCAGTAATCGGAATGAGAATTAGACTCTCGTTCTTATTCTGAGGTTAGTATAAAGTCCATCATGTTAATTCTCATTGCCCTTTTATTTAAATAATTAAATATATTATTTATTTTTATTCTCCAATTCTTATTTTTAATACTGATTAGTAAATATACTAAATATGCTGTATAACTATAAAGATATTGATAAATATATTCACATTACTATTCCTTAGATTTTCATTACTTAATTATAATTGTATTTAATGTTTGCTTAGAAAAATTTTTATGGATTAAGAACTCTCGGTAATTTGAGTACAATCAAAGGGTATAATAATAAAAAAAGTTTTATGAAGCTATTTTTAAAATTAAGATAGTCTATATAATCATTTAAATAAGAGTTGGGTTATTTAGACTCTAAATATTATTTTAAATACTCTATTACACTGTACATTCATATACTAATTATAAAAAAATTAAGTTTTACTTTGTACGTACACTCTTTAAAATTCTAAAAATATCAGGCATTAAGCTACTTAAGTTACATAAACTTTATTTACTTAAAACACTAATAAAAACTATTTAGCTACTAATTTTAAGGGATTTAACATATACTTACAGTAGGGTTGATAAAAGTCCGGACTGGATTTTTTTTCAAATTTTTTAACCCATATTTTATATATATAAAATTTAAAATTTTTATATTTATAAATATATTTTTATAATTTATAAATTTATTTTAATAAAATTAAACTTGAAATATAAACTTTAAATATTTCAATTTTTAAATATATTGAATAAATATATTAAAAAATATAATTATTTAAAATAAAATATTTTTATAATTTTTTTTTATAAAATTCAGGTTCCGAATTTCTCAAGTGATATCCGAACTTGGCCTGAAAATTAGTCCGAAGCGGGTATTACCCTGCCCGGATCACTCGGGTCCGGACCGGACGGATATTTTTGCCACTCCTACGAGTTACATGAGTATAATTAAGTCATGCTATAAACAAATTATTTAACATAATTTTAGTTATTTTAAAGTGCTTGTGTTTCATTTTATTTTTAAAAAATAAAAATATCACAATACTTTGTAGGCAAAATTTTTCTCAAAATTAATTTTCTCATTATTCATCTAAATATTAATTAAGATGTTAGAAATAAAATTTTTGGGTTTAAAGTATGAGAATTAACTTATAATAAATTATTCTTAATAGTAATTCATATTGTGGGTGTTTTTGTAATACATAGTTTTATTAAAATTATAGTGTGTTTACTAAATGAGAATCGAATAAGCTGGAATTTGATTGAAGAATTAAAATTAGAATAAGCTATTTACTTAAGGTATAAGAATCAAAATCAGAATGAGTTATATTATAAATTACTAAAAAATCATTAATTAACTATTGTCATAATTATTATTAACACTGATATATTATTTGATTTTAACACTTTTAATAATAATAATAATAATAATAATAGATTTTAACAATGATAATATTAATAAAAATAATTAAAATAATAAAGTTAATATAATAATAATGATGATGATGATAAATAATAATAATTAATAAATTTTAATAATATTGACATTAATGATAATAGTAGTAGTAGTAATAATAATAACAAATAAATAAATTATTATCATCATCGTCGTCATCAAACCTATTTGTAAATAATACAAAAATTTAGGTATTTTAATAATTCTGTAGAGATTAAAATGTAAAAATATAAAACTTGATTGAGGATATTTTTGAGGATTATGAAAATTTATTGGGAGTATAATGAGAACTTTAGGAAATGACATATTAATTTCTAACTGTGTTGGAATAGACCTCAAGATTCCGATTATGATTTCTGTTTATATTTTACGAAATAAATACTGTTAGTAATTCTAATTTTTAATTTTAATTCTCTAATTTAAGAAGTAAATATACAATTAAAATGTTCAAATAGTTTTTAAAGTGTAATTCACTTCACTGTTTAAATAAACCTGAGAGATGTGGAGGCTTTTTTCCTTTTTATTTTTTAAGAAACAAAAAGCCCAAAAGAAGCCAAATACCTAAAATATCTTGAATTTCTGGAACACGATGACTTTGGATTCTATTGTCTAATAAAATTCTGGAGATCAAAATAAGAAAATTACCAAAAGGGCAAAAAATGCTAAATTTGGAGGTTTCCTAAACGCAAGATTAAAAACTTTTATGGTGATGATATTTCAACCCCCACACTTTTTGGTAGCTCACCCACTTTCAGGAAAAAATTATAAAAAATTCATATAATTTTTAAAAATTTTAAACAAAAAAATTTTAGAAAATTAATTAATTAAATCTATTTTAATTTTTTTTTGTAATTTAATTTTTTTTTCTTATTTATCTGTTAAGATTTGTTTTAGCCTAAGTTTATATTGACTATTTTATTTTTATAAGATAAAAGTATCAAAAATTTACTTTAACTTCAATTCATTTTTAATTGTTATAAAAAGAATTCATTATTTCTAAATAATGTGTCAATATTGCTTTATTAATATGATTATTAATTTTTATAAAATTAACATAATTTTTATTAATATGATATAATACTCATGTAAAGTATTGAACAGTTAAATTTATGTAATTTACATATATGATATTAAAAATTATTAGATTTCATTTAAATATTTTAGATTATAAGTGAAAAAATAACATATTTGAATTATCAGATATAAGAACATATAGTTGTTGAATTTTTTTTTCTGTTTTATGTTGTAAGAGTAAAATAGTAAAATAAAACTTGTGTTAAAGTAACTTTAATGGTTAAAAATGATCAAAAAACCTAAGTAAGAAAAATTTAAGGACTTAATTGATTAATCATAAAAATTTTATTATTAATTTATATTTATTAAAAATAATGTGAACTCGTTGTATAATTTTTTTAACAGTGAGGTGAGTTTATACAAAATGTCAAATGAAAATATCTCCAGCCAAAAGTTTATTAAAATTGTTAGAAAACAACTTTTAAATGTGTTTTGAGACGGAAAATAATTTGGCGAAATATCACAATCCTCGTAATTAGACAATTAATAAATTGTATATTATGTGACTTATTTATCAATGCTTCACAGTTACTAGGATAATTTCTCATTGTCGATACGTGATGAGAGATACTGTACAGATATGTATGAATGATTATCGCATGAAATGTAACTCGATGAGAAAATCAATGT
This sequence comes from Murraya koenigii, assembly GCA_025617385.1. NCBI lineage: Eukaryota > Viridiplantae > Streptophyta > Magnoliopsida > Sapindales > Rutaceae > Murraya > Murraya koenigii. The sequence continues at coordinate 52,066,546 of CM046811.1, read as the reverse complement.
ACACACGTAAACTTGAAATTGATGTGTCACCGAGACAAAGTTGTAATAATGATTAGAAGACCAGCAACTCATTTAAAATATGCAGTGCACGTAACTTTCGCTCACAAGCTCATCACCATCGTTGAAAGTCGACCACTTTGTTACAAAATAGTTTCCACCAAACACTTGACTTGTCCTCTCAAAAGCTCCAAAAGAGCCGTGACCAAAGAATATATTAATTGTAATCACACATTCAAGAAAATTGGACTTCTTGCGGTATTTACTAAAATGGAAAGAAATTAAATCATGGCCGTTCAAGGACAAATCATAGAGTCATTTTCAATCAGTATTTTCTTTTTCGAAAGGATGCATATGCTTTTACTCCTTGACACGCAGTCTTCTGAGAAGATAAGGGATGTGCCCCAGTTGCATTAAAAGGAGTTGATATTTTGGTCTAATGACCCAACCACTCTTTTAGATAAAACTCTTTAGAAGGAAACCAATTGGCATTATGACTCTACATGCATCAAACCCAGGACATATTTCATGCCACACACATGATTACAAAAAAAAAAAAAAAAAAAAAAAGCAAAAGGCACAGAGAAAAGAAAACTTCAGCAATTTTTTTGGGAATGCATTGATATTTTATAATTAAAGTTCTATTCATATTCGCAATATCCAAAGAATATCTAAACCATTTATATTTAATGAAAAAGACATTTTATTTCCTCCTAATTTAATTGGGAGGAGAATCAAGTTCCTGGAACTTCAACCCACGCACTCAAATTTTTCTGAATGCATGGGTTGTGCCAAAATCTAATACAACGGGTTCCCTATAGACTTAAAATGGAATATATAATGTAATAATGCACCATACATAATTAAAACATGGTAATGATGCACCATACATAATTAAAACATTGTTTTCATTTTTTCTATAATATGTGAACTTGTGCATAACTAATTATAAGCAGTGTAGTGTCACGGGATTGAAGTTTCTTGTGATAGAATTACGTGCGTTCTTGAAACAACTTTAGTCGGGATGTTCTTAAGTAAGCGCTCGAGACTTCTCAATAAGCTAAGCCAAAAGGTTTCGAAATATTAAAGAGAAGGAAGAGATAGCGAGCAATGTAGCCGAAATCTGGAATTGTATTGATAGTAAGAAAGCTTACTAGAGATGCTTGATGCTTTGCTTGAGTTTGTGTGGATTGATTGATGCTTGATTGATTGATTGATTACTAAATGCCTAGAGCTCACCCATATTTATAGGGAAGACATTAGCTACTGAGAATTCATGGCCAGAGAATTCTATCTAGCATGCTGCAATAATCTGAGAAATCTAGCAATATGTACAAGAGTGTGCTTAAGTCTTTAGAATTTTACGGAATGTTACAGAATCGAGCAAAGTTAAGCATATCTTGGCTCATTCTTTAAGCCATTTTGAATTTGGAATTATCTGACCATAATGATGAGGCTCTTAATTGATAATGAAGTTGAATAGCTGTAATTTAAAATTATAGTATTAAAATATTTAGTAAATATTATTATATTTTAGAAATTAAATTAATAAATTTTATAAAAGAAAAAACCTACAATATCTTCAATATTTTATTTAAAATTCATGTTTACAATATATTATTAATTTTTATTTTATAATATAATAATTTTTTTTATAAAAACTATAATTTAAAATTTATTTCATCTCAATATTAAATAGGATTATAGTCACAAATTTAGTTTAGACGTTGCTAGCTAGTTCAAAACATAAGAACCATGAGTTTCACAGGGTATTTCTAAAAATTTTAAAATTAGGCATATTCATAAAATCTAATCTATGCTAATCCAACATAAATCTAAAGAAAAGTTAATTTTTAAATTTAATTTTGCATATTAAAATTTGAAATTTCGGATACTAAAATTATTAAAGAAACTACACACTGATTAAATTTAAAGTTGTTGCGTTTTTAATGTTTTAAAAAATATTTAGATGGTTGGAGAAATTTTAGCCACTAAATTTCGTAGTTCTGAGAAAGGCCATCTAGGTACTACTCATCAGAGCAATATGAATTAAAATGGAACTAATTAATAGTTTTCTGGCTCAATTAATTAACTAAGGTGTCAAACAGCAGGTGCCCCTCGAATTGAAAACTGGTGTTATCAAAAAGTATAATTTTTTTTCTCCTCCTGAAGTTATATCCAAACTCCAAAGGTAAATCTGGCATGTTAGAATTGACACTTCAACAACAAATTCAAATTTCACCAACCATTATATGGAAATTCCTCTACGTATGCACTGTACAGCCAGGTTGCGTACGTATTCAAGTAAGAAGTCTGTCAACGCCCTAGTAACAAATTAGTTTTCACAGAGAAGAAATGAGAAACAATTGATGATGCAAATAGGAAAACACTCCATGGCGTAAATGATTTGTTTTTAATTATTATTTTTTGTTTGAATTTATTCAACCAATATTTTATATCAAATATCTCTTTAAATTATATTAAATATAACTTACAGTAAGGTAAAATTTATCTATTAGTCCTCTTGACTCTACTCTTTTATTATTTATTTTTACACTAAAAGATTAGCTATAAGTTACAATAAATATAACTTAAGAAAAATCTTATATTAATATGATCACAACAGTTTAGACCAACTTTTTTGTATAGAGTTTTGATTCTAGTATTATTATAAAATTATGCGGTAAAATTATAAATATGTGGGTGCAAGTATTAATTAATGGATACAATAAATTATATTATGTAACACACATTAGTGGATGAAAGTTGTTAGATTTAATCGACCGTCTAGAAATGTAATGAACAATAAAAGATTTGTTGTAAAATATGATGATAAATTGATGATTAACTTATCAATTTCTTTAATGTGTGTAGCAGTAATATAAATAACAAGATAATTAATTAACTAATTAATTACATGCATAAAGATATAAAGAAAGTACAGAAATTGTATTGCTACATGACCTCATTTTAGTGCTATCAGTTCATATAACATTTTTTCGTACCTGGACCTACATGTCCTTGCTAAGGCAGTGTACTATTTGTCTCCTTTGATGACTCATCCCTGATCTCTTCTGTCCTTTGCTTGTGTTGATAATCCTTGATGCCGAAATATCAACTGCCCCTAAGACATGTTGAGCATGTGATTCTCTGTGTAACTGTGTTAGCCATGTGTACCATACTGAGTACATCAGCTGTCGTTTCGTCAAACGCCCTAAACTTTCTCAAAAGCACCCTAAACAATATGAAAGTTTGGAGTAGAATCTTGAAAAATTAATAATTTTAAGAACATAAAAAATTTATTAATTTAGTAAATATATATTAATAAATTAATAATTAGTAATTTATAAAGATAATATCACGTTTATAATAAAATTTTTTATAATAATTATAAAATATTATGATTTTATCAAGTTTTTTGACTAGACTACAATTACATGATAACTCATTAAAGAAAATTTTTTAGAGACAAAATATTGAGTTGTTTTGAGACAAAATATTAAGTCGATCTCTCTTTTATTTTTTGTAACATAGTATATAAAGTACAGCAATGACTTTTCATATGAAAGGTGTAAAAGAAGTAAAAATGATTGAAGAAATACATACAGAAATACGTTAGTACAATTAAAAAAAATCAAACACATATGATATATATTTAATTTCAAATTAATTTATTATTATTATTATTATTATTATTATTATTATTATTGATTGGGTCTTAAAGAATTTTTTTTTGAAAAATTTATTGTTAATAAATTTATTGAATTATTAATTTATCACATTGGCCCTAAATTGAGACTGATAAAAACTATTATTTAATTAAGATTTTTAATTTTTCAAATATCAATTTAACGAGGTTCTACTGTATTACTAACTTTTATTCATCTTAGACCGAGTGAATGTAAGAAATAGACAAGTATTATGATGAAAAAAAAAATTGTGTAGTAAAAAGAAGGGTGCTCATTCATTTATATTATATTTCTATGTTAAGGTAGTGTTTTTTTTTTTTATTTGAAATCTTAATAGGTCTGAATATTACTGAAATCTAAATAGATCTGAATGCATATATCTAAAAAAATATATTTATTTTTTATTATTTGACGTCTGAATATAAATGGTAATTTGTTTGTTTTTATAAGCTTAAAACATCTTAATTCTAATATTTTTGTACTTATGACCTTAAAAATATTAGATATTTTTTAAATTTAAATAAATATATATTTACAATGTTTTCTAGCACAATAATTTTTATATGTTATAAATGTTTATAAGATAAGCATTTGATATATAATTTATGAAAAATAATTTTGATAACATTATTTTTTACAATTTAACATAATGTTTATACATAAAAAATTGTTATTTAAAAATAAAAAAATTTGTTTAAAATTTAAATTCAATGTGTGTTAAGTATTTAATACCAAATATAATTTAAGATAAAGTGAAATTTTAATATAACATTTAATAGTTACTTAGAAAATAAATATATTTAATAAGGTTATTTGTGAGAAAAAAATAATAATTTTTCATTCAGACATTTTATCATTCAGATAAAAGTCGGGAAATTTTACTTTTTCCATTCAGATGAAAATGTCTTATAATAAGACTTTAGATGCAAAAACAAACTAACTAAAATATCAAAACATCTTAAATTAAGTCAAATTAAGATTTCAAACAAAAAAACAACCCCAAAGTGATAATTAAGAATGTTGTATAAAGAAAACGAAAATAATCAAGGTAATTTCAAGGTGTTGATGGTAAAATTTGAATAGACCAATGAATAGGTGACGTTTTTATAAGAGAGCATTTTAGCTAAAAAGTCTTTAACATTAAAAAGTGAGTTTAAATGTTGGGGATTTATGAGAAAAATAAAGTAAGAGAGTGTAAGCTATTCTAATATTTTAAAAAATCAGAAGATATCTTTTATTGGGTGTCTTAAGTATTACTAAATATCACTTGGGGATCACAATAATAGTGATAGGATCTTCACTAGAATTAATACATGTAAGCATGGGATAAAAACCACAAGTCCAGTCCAAATCCCTTGAAAACCCATCCTAAATGGTCACACACTATGAATTGGGAGATGTGACCACAAAAAAATAAAAGTAGTCAATAGAGATGTCAATTTTTCTAAATCTCAATTAATTCATTTAAAATGAGTCAATTAAAAGATAATCTCTTGATTAAGAGTGGATATTCGGTTCAGGTTCACTAAAATCAAATTGAACTCAAATTTTAATTAGTTTTCAATTCGGTTCGAGTCAACCTTTAAACCAAGTGGATTAAAACTTTCAAAATCGACTAGTTAAATGCTTACATTAAAAAAAAAAAGGCACAAACAATCAAAGCTAAATGCCCAAACTCGATCCCTAAATTCCTCCTCTATCAAATGCGAAGCAACTAACTACCGCCATGCCAGCTTCATGTTGACACGACAATAAAGCTTATCACGACAAAGCCGTCGATACCCAATAGCTTCACAAGTCACCACAATAGCATAGCCTCATCTCTCCTCTCTCACAACTTCAACTCACGATCGACTTGTCATCACGAGTATCCATAACAACATAACCTCATCTCATCTCTCATCTCTCAAATCAACTCACAACTTCAACTCGTTGTCACGACTCACCATTAGCTCTTCACGGTGACTTCGAGTGATAAATCTTTTTTTGCGATATTTTCTCATTTGAAGATGTAATAATCATGTACTGAATCGGCTATAGAAAATACTTTTGTCATATGAAAAAGTGACAATTTATATATATATATATATATATATATATATATATATATATATATAAGGCGGATGTCTAGAACCTTTCAACGAGGCAGTGCTTTTCAACTCTCTCAAAATGGAATCGATTCCAAACATGTATGCCATGGTTCCTTACTTGATAGGGTACAAATATCTAAATTTGAGATTTTTAGATACTTTTTCGAGATCAGTACTAAGTCAAAAATTTGTATCCATTTTTAATGATATTATGCATGGATCGGATAGAGCATGGCGAATTCTTCAGAAAAAAATGGTGTTACTCGTAGTACGCTGGCACGCCCCTCCTTCGAATGATACGGTCGGCAAGGATGTACTCCACATCTTTGTCGAATCGCGGTGACATCTGATTGTTGGAGTACGCATAGATTCTCTGCGTGTTGGTCTTAGATGAGGGCCTTGGTTGCCATTGTGAATTCGGCATATTCGCCCTCGAGACCGTCAACCCTTTCCTCTAAAGTTTCGAGGGTGTCCTGAGCGGCAGACATTGTGGTTTCGAGCGTAGTCATGCGAGGCTCCAAAGCATCTATCGAAGCGGCCTTAGACTTGCCACGAGTCTTGGCTCTGCCGTGAGTTTCATCGCGGTCCCGACTTGGTTCGAGATGATCTCCACACCAACAACGCCCTCTTGTCGTTGTCTTTGTCTTGTGCTTGAGGTTGGTAGGTTAGCCATTCTTCGCTAGAATGCGTATGTGCAAACCTTGGCTCACGATACCACTTGTCACGGGATGAGTGTTTCTTGCGACGAACCTGCGTGACACTTAGACAACCATTGTCGGGATGTTGCTAAGTAAGCCTTTGAGCTTCTCAATAGCTAAGCCAAGAGATTCCCGAAATGCTAAAGAGAAGAGAGAGCTAGCGAGCAATGTAGCCAAATCGCGAAATTGTATTAATTGAGAAAAAGCTTTACAAGAGAGCTTACAAGAGTATTTAGATGCTTGATGCTTTGCTTGATTGAGTTGATTATCTTCCTTACATCGGTGGCCAAAAGCCCAAGTATTCACTTACTACCTCATTCCGAGTTTCAACCGAACTGCTGTCACCCGTTTTCTAAGCTCTTTTAGGGCAGATAGATGGTCAGCTTAGCTATGAATTTCTTTGAATATGGGACACCAACGGTGAAGGAAGGTTCCTCGGATGATTGCTTCTATCGATTGTCCTTCTCTATGTTGATTGGGAAGCCTCTAGGTGAGCAAAGTAAGGTTTGACTCTCGGAGAGGAGAAAGTGGGTTGGCTTCAGCGAGGACACGACCCCTCAACTATCCTTCTATATATATATATATATAAAGAAATACTTCTAAGATTTGGGATTTATTAAAATATATATGATAGTGGATCCTAAATCTTAGTGGTATTCTTTTAGTGACTTCATTATTTTGAGCATGATTAGATAAGAAATATTGGCTACCTACAATCCTGCACAAATTTATCTTTGAAAGAGGGTTACTGAAATTTATAATAATTAATACAATTTGTGTTTGAATTTGAAATTTTTGTATGTTATACTAGACAAAATCAGATAAAAATTCATTCATCATGAATTTTTGAACTCAAGTCTGTTACATTGAAAATTTCTAATTTCAGCATAATATATGAGTTACTAAACTATTTGACCATACTTATACTTCTTCAAAAATTATGAAATTTGGAGAATTGATTCATATATATGTCTAGTATATTTCTGTAAGTTTCATGATTTTATGATTAACGGATAAATTCTTTTGAATTTTTGAATTTAGTGAGGTCATAGTAGAAAACTATTTGACGAGTTTCTTGAGCTCTAAAACGAAACCAGTTTTCAATTGTTTTAGATAGAACAAGCTATGGCAATTTTATTGTTAAGAACCCTATATGTCAGCATACTCTAAGTAAAATTTGAGATTTTTGATGAAGGAATAATTTATTAAAATTTAGAGACTAAAGATTGTTTTATTAAGGAGCTGGTGTGATATTATTTGATTCTTGAAGATATAATTTGATTGATAAAATTACGGAGAAAAATATCAATCTCAAGAATATAAGAACCAAGTAATTAAATTCCATGAAAAATTTATTTGAGAATTATGCTTCTTATAACAAGAAGCAAAACAAAATTCCTAATAATTATTTTAATCCTATTATTAAAGGAAAGAAAATTGTATTGTACCTAGAAAACTTGGGTACTATGTTAGCTAACATAGCAATTAAGCTAAAAAAATGAAGACAACAAAATCCTCTACAAGCTGATTTGGCTAAAAGAGATGCCTTTGTTATTGTGGTTGTCTTCTAAATAAACATGGTTGATTATAGTCTAGTGAGGGAAGGAAAAGCATTTATTTTCCTTGATGACTTATGGTTCATACCAACATTGAGTAAGGAAAAATTATTCTTAGACTTACTTTTGAGAAGATCATCTCATTAAGTTAATATGCCATGTTTATGATATACAATATTATTTAAATTATGTCTTTGTACTGAGCAAGACATGGATAAAAGTATCATTTCAAGAGTGACAAAATTATATTGTCAGATAATGAGATATTTGTTTGGAAAATGATATTGTTATGATGAACTCTTCAAGCATATAATTCTTAATATTGTTGACAGTGAATGTGAATCATCTTGACGTATGTTGTTGACTCTGTAAAAAAATAAACACGATTATGTGATTTTTTTTTTATATCAAGAAAATAAGAGAACTTGGTTTACTATTTAGTTGACCTTGTCAAATAACAAATGTGATATATGTGTGTAGTCAAAATCCACAAATAAGACTTGTAAACCACTTCTGACAAAGAAATTAATTTTTTTTGTTAAGTTCACAATAACCTTTGTGATTTAAAACAAATCATAATTAGAAGAGGTAAAAGGTATGATATTACCTTTATTAAAAATTTGTCAAGATGTATAAATGTATATCTATTGAGAAATAAAGATAAAGATAGGTGAAAAGTTCTTAATGTATAAGAGTGAAGTTGAAAATTAACTTAAATAAGGAACTAATAGAGGAGGTGATTATGCTTCAAGTATATTTAATATTTATTGAGAGAATCATGATATCATCCATAAAGTGACACTTCCTTATTCATCTGAATGAATTGATGTAGCTAAAAGAAAAATAAAACATTGAAGAATATGAAAATTTCCTTGGTAAGCACTGTTGAAATTGTGAGGGGAGGCTATGTTATTAGCTTGCCACATTCAAAGTAGAATATCCTATAAGAAAACAAGAAAGACACCTTATAGCCATACCTCAAAGTGTGGGGTACCTTGCAAATATTTTGAAAACTTAATCCTAAAATATCTAAGTTGGGACCTAAAAGCATTGATTGTTTATTTATGTGGTATGCCTAAAGTAATGCTACTTATATATTCTTGATACTTCAAAATGAAGGATATTCGTTTGAGACAGGATACTATCATTCGATCGAAGAATATTGGATTCTTTGAATCTATTTTCTTAATAAATCTAATAATAGTTACTTACCCTAGAAAGAATCAATCGGTGATCCTCATGAGAGTTCAAATTTTAAACTTAAGAGAGCTGAAATGATGAGAATGACTAATAATTTTGGTGGAGACACATATGTTTTCTTCTTGAGAATGATTTTTAAACATTCAAAGAAGTTATAGCTTCTTGAGATGCACCTCTGTGGATAGAAGCAATCAACGATGAGCTAAATTCCATCAAGCACAATCATATATGGGAATTAGTTTATTTGTTTCGAGATACAAAACCTTTTACCTACAAATGAATTTTCAAACAAAATTCAAAGTTGATGAATCAATTAATAAATGTAAGGCAAGATTAATTGCCAAATGATTCTTATGAAAGAAAGATATAAATTATTTTGATAAATATATTCCTATGGCGCTGATTGCATCGATTAGAGTTTGATTGCACTAGCTACTTGTTCATAACTTATATGTTTATTAGATGGATGTCATAAAAAGCGCTTATCCGAAAGTAGACTTGGATGAGAAAATTTACATGAGACGATAAGAAGGTCGTGTAGTTCCAAGTATTGAGCTAAAATGTATGTAAATTGGTCAAGTCATTAGGGATGGGCAAAATACTCGACTCGACCCAAAAAATTCGGGTTAGGATCGGTTCGGGTGATTAACACAACCCGATCGGATTAAGTTTTGAAACCCGATCGGGTTGTGTTCGGATCGGGTTTAACCGATCCGATCCGAAACTCGATCGGGTTAACCTAAAATATATATATATATATATATATATATATATATATATATATATATATAAAAGGAAAGTTTCGAGCGATGACCCTCTCTCAATCTCATCTCGATTATCTCACACACTCACACGAGACACGGTCACTGCAGTAGAACCGAAGCCAAGCCGGAAAATCGATTCATGGTTGCTTGAGCCTTTAAGCGAAAGCCGAAACCCAAGCCAAAAATCATCTCACACACTCACACAAGACCTGCAGCGGAACCGAGCGAAGGCGAAACCCAAGCCAAAAATCAGCGGTTGCTTCAAGCGAAAACCAGAGCCGTTGCTTGAGCCACAAAACCGAAACCCAAGCCAAAATCATCTCACAC